>OZ024903.1:103919715-104057215 GCA_964017125.1 Flabesymbios commensalis
ATGTTATGTAGTCTAGATATCATGTCTTTATTTTGTATTGTATCGTATTCACCATTTTTGGTGAAATACAATAAACATAATTTTTAGGTACGTGTTGCACATGAGGGTGGGTCTGCTACTCGTGCTCAGTGAATCGTGACCACCCACCTACATTATTATTGTATTTTTTTTACATTGTTTGGTTTCTAGTTATTAGCTGACTGGTTAGGGATGATGCATGCCATGTGTGATCCCGCAGAAAGTACTTTTGTAGCCTTTTTTTAAAATGGCCCCGATAACAACGATGGTAATATAACATTTTTATTTATGGCTCAGAAATGTGTATAATACCACTTTTCCAATAAAACGAGAAACTCATTTCTGATATTATTCTTTGCTTTGGATGCCACCATTCATGATGATAAAACATTATCTTTAACGGAGACGGACTTCAAGACATGTACATTATGTCATGTGACCTATTCGTGTACGTACATGTGTAAAAGCACACCCTTTTTTCTAATGTATAAATTAATCAAACGTCCTGACCAGAATGTGGAATTACTATTCTGAATCTATCCCGGACTCGTACTTTACTCTCGAGTGACATCTCTAGTGTATGTCACCTGATTTAGAGCAGTGATGATGCTGTATGAAATGCTAATAACATGGTGTTATTTAAAACATTTATACAACGGAACCCTTCGCAACTTGAGCTCTCTTATTTAAATAGTCACCCACTTGGAGTCCAGGGCATTTAAGTCAAACAGTGTTGAACATAGGAACAAATTGAAAGAGAACCTTTTTTTTATTTTTTTAAGTTCATTAGCATATTTACAATGACCAAAAAAAGTCCCAAGCCAGAAAAATCCGGAAACTTTTTTCTAGGCCTTTTTGTGAGGGTACCCTAAAATGGCTAATGATTGTTATCACTTAACCAAATCATAGGATGTTTTGAAAAAAAGGTATTGTTTGTTACCCATAATTATTTTAAATACTTCTAAATACAAACTAAAAGAGAATAGGAGTAAGGCTTGATTTTTTAAACTGTTGTGCGCAATATTCAGAAAATCTGGATATATTGCTCAAAGTAAAAAAAAAATTGAAATAACAGCTACCCTTTTATGGGGAACACAAAATAAGAAAGACATAATGCATTCTCGTGTTCAGTAGACTTGATTTGATTTTAAATTTATTCATGGATCAGCTGATATGTTGTCTGTCAGGATGGGTATTAAATGATTATCAACCATTCGCCATGCCCAATCCACTGACCGTAGTCGAGCTACTCTTCCCCATTGCTGAACTCTGAGACATAGATTGATTGATTTATGGATTGATTGATTGATGGATTGATTGATCTATAGAATGATTGTTTGTTTGTTTGTTTGTTTGTTTGTTTGTTTGTTTGTTTGATTGATTGATTGATTGATTGATTGATTGATTGATTGATTGATTGATTGATTGATTGATTGATTGATTGATTGATTGATTGATTGATTGATTGATTGATTGATTGATTGATTGATTGATTGATTGATTGATTGATTGATTGATTGATTGATTGATTGATTGATTGATTGATTGATTGATTGATTGATTGATTGATTGATTGATTGATTGATTGATTGATTGATTGATTAGTTGATTGATTGATTGATTGATTGATTGATTGATTGATTGATTGATTGATTGATTGATTGATTGATTGATTGATTGATTGATTGATTGATTGATTGATTGATTGATTGATTGATGGATTGATTGATTGATTGATTGATTGATTGATTGATTGATTGATTGATTGATTGATTGATTGATTGATTGATTGATTGATTGATTGATTGGAATAAGCGAATCTTCAGTAAGGCAACTATGATATTTCTCTGTTTTAGATGACACAAATCCAAAATGTAATGAGAATGGGCGAAAAAAACAGCCAATGAGGGCGCTGAAATAAAAAAACAATGCTGGAGCAATGTTTTTATCTCCTGAAATTGGTAAACATCCAATTAGTATATTGTGTACTCTATCCGAATATAATTTGTGTACTATATAATTTACTTTATATTGTTCTAAAGGAAGTTGTGAAAGGTCAAATCGATTCAGACATTATAAGAGAAAGAAATTACTACCGGCATCTAGTTTTATTATTGATCATTTTCAACGATATGAAATCATAGTGTTAGCTCATTTTCGTTTCCATAAAAGTGATCAACATCTTTTTTGATGATATACTCTATGTCTACAGTAATTTACAGTTATATACATTAGGTCTTGATTCACTGAAGGGGTGATAATTAGGAATATCATATAACTACTCAAGTAATACTGTTAATAATATATTTTAATATTGTGACCAGATGAATATACTTGTGTTAAATTATTATTAATTGTCACAACATGACTGAACAATCAATGATTATTTAATTAAAATCTACACTGACCCTAAAAACGACAATATCTACCGCTATTCACAAGTAGGCCTAGGCCTACATACAGTTCCCAAATGAGTGATAATAAACGTGTAAAACTATTAAATTATGATTTACTAATTCTAATTATTCAAGAGAAATGGGTAACGTTACCAATGTTGGCCCACTCATGCAGGCCTACAACAGATCGGCACCGAAGAAATTTAATTTAACCCCTTCAGCGCGGGGATCGTCTTTATACTTCAGAATCTGACGTCTTAAGGGTTTTTTCGATTTGAAATCATCATAAATCTCTTAGTTAGCTCTTTCAGCTTCATTTGAATACAAATGGCGAACGCCATTATAAATATGTTTACTCTTACAGCGCGGGGATCGACTTTCAGACGTCAAAATCTGACGTCCACTGATTCTGATGTATAAAGTCGGTCGTGTTCCCTAGGCCCCTATATATCGCGCCCGCCTCTGTTCGCATGGCCGTGAATGAACGTGTTTTTATGTCAATTATCAAAACTCTTTTACGTGATAGCAAACCGAGTTTTCTGATCAGGCAAATGAAAAGGCGCCCCCTCCCTTTGCCACTCACCCCCGTATCTGACGCCACTACGTATCATACTTAAATACAATTTAATATTCAGGACGTTAACCTAACGAAAATCTATCAATCAAAATCAAAATCAAAATCTATTGCCAATGTTGGCCATTCTATTAAACTTCTTCATTGCATCAATATAAATAACTAATCTATATGATGATAAGTGAGCCATATAAACATGTCAGCATAGCTTCGTGATATACGCCTACAGCGAAACTTCAAAGGTACCGTGTTAAAAATGGTAATCAATGCAGATGCCGCTCCTGGTGAATAATATCACCGGTGCTTACGGTTATCAGTTGATCGGATGCCATGGACAGGTAATAGAGGAAGTGCTGTATGATTATAGATGGTTTCAGAGCATAAACATACAGGGCTATTAATGTTGAGAATAACATTTCTAGTGTGATTTTGGATGGGTTCAGACTATAAACATACATTGCTATTAATTATGAAAATAACATTTGTAATATAATTACGGTATGGATGGTTTCAAAACATAAAACATTACAGTGTTACAAATTTTGTGAATAGCATTTCCAATGTGATTTTGGATGAGTTCAGGGCATATGAAATACAGTGCTGTAAATAATATACTTTTATATAAATAATTTTAAATAATAAGATAATTTTTTTTAATTTGAAATCATTATAAATGTCTTAGTTAGCTCTTTCTGTTTCAATTGAATACCGATGTTATGGCTCCACGGTCAAAAGTGCGGATCGACTTAAGACGTCAGATTCTGACGTCAATAGACGTCAGAATCTGTCCCCGCGCTGAAAGGGTTGAAAGAGTAAGCAGTGAAAATATAGATTGGTTCAGCATTTATAGTACAGCGCCATAAATCTTCATAATAATATTACCAACATGATTATTATTCTCTATTATGATTATGGATGGGTTCAGAGCGCCATAGGTTACGTCGCATAGTGAAAATCACTGTGAGAAAGCTTGAGAGGGATAATTTTTTTATTTTTCTTTAGTCAATTGTAGGAAGGGGTTCTTGATGGGTCGTCTAATTTTAAAAGAGTGTTAACCCTTTCGGCCGACTTTAGACGTCAGAATCTGAGTCGATCCCCGCACTGAAAGAAAAAAACGTTTATAATGGCCGTAGACCCATAACATACTTATTATAATGAAACAGAAAGAGCTAACTAAGACATTTATGATTATTTCAAATTGAAAAAAAACTTTGCTCTCTATGGTTTGCATACAAATATTTTAGCGTTAGAGGGGTCAAAGATAATAATCTTTGATTTTATTGAATAGTGTAAAGTGTAAAACACATCGACCCAATTGCGAAGTGAAAATTCGCGTTCGCCTTCGCGCTGGTGTGCTTTGGGAATAATAAATAGTGTATGCCTATTTGATCATTTCTCGCTCGGGTTGGTGAGTTTTATGCTTAAAGACACGTTCAGATATTTAAGAATTCGAATACGGCTAAAATCCCTCTTATTTTTGGTGTAGGGTGTTCACACAAATACTAATTCGAAATCCACCAAGTAAAATGTTGTCGTGATCGTATTCTTACACATTCTTTAGTGTGCATGGTCTGGACCCGTATTCTGGTACAAGTTACGATATATCGAAAATATAGGCTTCGAATTGGTCTAGATGTATCGTAACTTGTACGAGAATATGGGCCTAGCCATTATGAGCCATTATGAGTGATTTTATCGTATATATGTATTTGTAGCAATGGTACGGCAGCCACTGCCAACAATCTACACAAGTTTACGGCCCCTTACCCCGATACAGACATAATGGGATCAAGGTGAGCATTAACCATCAAAACGCTGAAATACTTTAGTTTAAACCATGGAGACCAAAGGGTTTTTCAGTTTGAAATCACCATAAATGTCTTAGTTAGCTCTTTCCGGTTCATTTGAATACCTATGTTATGTGTCCACGGTCATTATTATTATTTTTTCTCTTACAGTGCGGGGATCGACATTAGTTGTCAGAATCTGACGTCTACAGACGTCATATTCTGACGACTAATGTCGGTCCCCGCGCTGTGAGGGTTAATATGTAATAATACTAGTAGCTTGGGGAAGAAAGGGTGGATCTGTCACGTTACAAAGTGACACCTTTTAATTCCAAGGGAGGGTAAATATTGCCCCATCGTGGCTGAAACAGAACTTGAATCTGAAGGTTATAGACCCAAAACATAGGTATTCAAATGAAGCGGGAGGTGCTAACTAAGACATTTATGATGATTTCAAATTTAGAAAAACCCTTTGGTCTCAATAGTTTATATAAAAAATATTTCAACACTTCATGGGTCAAGGTCCCTGTGTAAACCACCTTGAATGGTCAAGACACCCCTGGACTCAGTCATGCATGTTCGGATACTGTTATTTTCAGCACCAAAAGTATGTGCTCCAAAAGGTGCCTGATCTGGGTCGTGGTAGTTTTGGTCCTGGTGACGGTGGCGCTGGCAGCCTGTCTGGGGGTGTTCATACAGAGGGACATCTCGGTGGGATCTGTGGAGAGCTTACTGAAGGAAGAGATATTGGTGGATCAACAGCAGCAGCAGCAGCAGCAGGACCTACAGGCGTTACTGGATGGAGTGGACGAGTTACGACAGAGTGTAGACCAGCTGACACAAAATGAAGGTCAGGGCCCGTATTCTTGTAAAACGAACACGAATACGAAATTCATCAAATAACTTAAGAAAAGATGTAATTGCGTAAGCAAACCCTTCAAGGGTCTTGGCTGTTGAGCCCATACCCAGGTTAAAAATTTGCAAAGTTTTTAATTGGGGTATTAGTCCAGGGCTATTAGCTAATAACCCGGAACAAATTCGTAACAAGCTGAAAATTTCAGCATATGTTCTTGAAACAACATAGAAAAACATATCAAAAGTCCTCTAAAATCTGCCTGGTATTAGTGCCCGAAATTGGGGTATTAAGGGGTAAATGTGAGCGATATTTGACTTACTTAATTTCATAAAATTGGTATCTTGAATATATATTTTAGCATCCGAGAAAAAATAATGAAACCTTTTTTAAAAGTTTAATAGTTTAAAATTTAATAGTTCAAGCTCTATGTAATGAACTCGAATTAACTGTTTTATTATGTGATTAACAATCTACATTATACATGAAAATACTTTTTGGGAATGCAAAGGTTGTTAAAAATGAATACAACATCAAATACAATTTTGTTTTTTGAGAATAAATGGTGATGGTTGGTTTTTCTTTCAATTAGGCCTACACTTTTTTGTTTGATGCTAGGACAAATATATAAATACCAATTTTATGAATCTCCGTCAAATTAATGGTTATTCTCATAATTTTCCATTATTTGCCACTTTCGGGAAAGAAATGGTTGTTAAAAATTGATATAAGTAATTGTAGTGGATTCCTCAGGAGCTAAAACATATGTTTAAAAACAATTTTTGTAACTTTAGACCCCATAGTTCATAACCTATGGTTATCACCCCCCATTTTACCCATATTTACCTCTTATGGAGAGGAAAGGGTGGTTGAAAATTGATATAACAAATTGTTGTTGGTAATTAAGGGGAGGTCGCCAAATTTTAAAAGTGTTTTAAAAAAAATTATCCGATGCTAGATACACAGTTTATGAATCTAGGTCAAATAGATCATAAAGTATGGTTGTTACCTCTATTTTACCCTATTTACCACTGAAACGGTGGCTAAAAATTAATACAAAGATCATAAAGTATGGTTGTTACCTCTATTTTACCCTATTTACCACTGAAACGGTGGCTAAAAATTAATACAAATATTTTAATGGGCTCCGTAGGGAATAAACATATGTTTAGATACAATTTTTATGAAACCAGGTTAAATAGTTTTAAAGTTATCGTTATTATTCCCTTTATTACCCCTATTTACCCCCTTATTACCCCCATTTCGGGCACTAATACCAGGGGGATCTTAGAGGACTTTTGATATGTTTTTCTATGTTGTCTCAACAATATATGCTGAAATTTTCAGCTTGTTACGAATTTGTTCCAGGTCTCTATGCGTTTTAGACTAATACCCCTGGACTATATATAGGCTTATATCATCGTAAATTTATATTATCTTTCTCCACCCTCCATTTGAAAGAGATATGTACCCGATAAGTGTGTATTTCGGAATGTTGATACAATTAATAACAACCATCTTTTTATTATAATGGCTTTGACTTTTGTCTAGATGAAGGGTCCAATGTTGATTTGTTTTTTCTTTGAAAGGATCAACACTGAGGAAATTCCCGTACTTTTTGTCACCACACCAGCCACGAACATCCCATGAATATCAGCTGTGTATTTTTGCAATGTTCACAATGTCCCGCAAAACATGTCAATTGGCCGAGTTTAGAAGTGTTGACCCTTTGTGTTTGTAAATGTGAGACCCATAGAGAAAGCGCCGTTAAGCTGTGGTTTTCCGATGATATTGTTATTGAACTAGCAATGTCTTTGACGATGTGATACATCTGAGACCGTACCTAATTATCCTAATACGACTTAAGAACTTTTTGTCATAGATTACAGCTAGTAAATTATAAAATACCCTATCTTTAGAAGGAAATAATCAAATCGTTAACTCGATAACACATTCCTGTCAAACATGGCAATGGCATTAAAAATGGGTGGATCTAAAAGACAAAAAGTAATGACCGACATTTTGTCATAATTCGTCTTTTTTGAAACCTGATTACGTTGCCAACAGATGTTTCTAAAAGTTGTAATCTATCGGAATGTTGCCTTCACTCATTCAAACACTCAAAAAGATATAACAGAGCTAAAACGATAACATGCCATTTGCCTGGGTATGGGCCTTTAAACTAGATAAACCAGAATTTAATTGGTAAAAATGGATTTAAGCTTTGCCTTCCATCAAACCAAGTTGCCACAGGGCACACGACGCTGTTGTGACGTTGAATCAACGTCAGTGACGTTGATTCAACGTCGCAACAACGTCGTGTGTCCAGTGGGTAGTAACTGTATATTTATGTTCAGCTCAGGGACCTTCAGAAGGTAACTCTGGTCACTACCGCTACGCGGCAGTCTCAACTGGCTCGGACATGTGCTCAACGATTGGAAGGTTTGTGTTTATATTTACTACACCACTACATTTTGTCTTATATAGAAATAAAATCCATCAGTTTTTTTCTAATTTGCATTTATTTTCATTTACATGGGTTATATGGCCCCTATAATAATTCATCAGTGTACGTCTGCACTGCACATCTGCGGGGAGATACAGGCTTAGGTACTGCTACCATTGCTTGGGTTTGCAATCAATAGCTACCAAGAGGAGATGGTGGGAATTGAACAACCACAGACAAGCAGATGGTTGAAACTATCAGATGGTGAAACAGCTGATTGGCGGCTGTACTTGATGTGCCAAATCGCAGACAGTGGCGATAATTGGCAGGAAGCAGTGTCTTTGACTAAGCTGGCGGCAATGCGCTAGGAATGCATATGGACCCATGTGACAAATACGTTACGTCATAATAACGGAATGACGGCTGGGGAATATTCCTGAATTTTCAACGTGGTCGGCAGATTTAATCATTGAATCATTTTAAATCCTGTTCATAACTATTATTTTTTTGTTCTAATTGAATCGTTTTGAAGCTCGTTCATTACTATCATTTCTCTGTTTTATTTATTATGACCATAGAGAAACTATCCCCATGTTATGACGAAATGACCAGATTTGATTAAAAGTGATGTTGGTGGACGCGGCGGTGGTCAGCCTGTTCAGATTTTGTGATATAATAATAATACTATGTAATCTTGTTGTTTCATTGACATATTAATCAGACACGGTGGTATGGCGGTGGACGCGGACGTGTGTACTATTTTTTTATTCTGTTTTCTTGCTTTTCAGTGATATAATACGAAACGGTGGCTTGGCAGTGGACTCAGCCATGGCCAGCTTGTTCCGACTGTGTGCTATTTTTCAGTGATATATCGTTATATCTCTACTCTTGTTTTCCAGTGATATAATGCTCACACGCCCGGCTCGGCAGTGGACGAGGCGGTGGTCAGGCTGTTCTATATGACTGTGTACTATTGTTTTTTTTCAGTTATATAATGCTGTGTACTCCAGTTTTCCAGGGATATAATACTCAGACACGACGGCTCGGCGGTAGGCGCTGCCATAGCCAGCATGTTCTATATGACTGTGTACTATTGTTTTTTTAGTTATATAATGGTGTGTACTCTTGTTTATCAGTGATATAATGCTCAGACAGGGCGGCTCGGAGGTAGACGCAGCCGTGGCCAGCCTGTTCTGTCTAGGTTCTGTGTGACTGTGTACTATTGTTTTTTTTTAGTTATATAATGCTGTGTACTCTTGTTTTCCAGTGATATAATGCTCAGACACGGCGGCTCGGCGGTAGACGCGGCCATAGCCAGCTTATTCTGTCTTGGAGCTACAGTCCACTCTCACCTCATGGGAATAGGAGGAGGCTTTCTGGCCACAATACTCGCCAGGTGGCTAACATTATTACTCATATTTGTCTAATTTGAGACCAAATACTTGAAAATGTTTATTTTTGAACACTCATCTTATTCACAACTAAACAGTGAGTCAGAGACTGCAAACTTCCGCCACCTGATTGTTATTGGATCCGATGCGGATCCGGATAGTAATCCGGATCATCTTAAAAATGAATGGATTTTTCCTTGGCGAAAGACACACCTCTGGTAAAGTTCATGCAAATCCATTATTTACGTTGTAAGTAATTCTGCAGACGGACAAACAAACACACATTATACACAAACAAACCAACACGATTAAAACATAATCTCCTTCGTCGAGGGTGACAACAGTGATTTGATTGCCTAAAGAAACATATCTAAAACGACTATATACCCAGCAAACACAAAACATTTTGTATAACATTTATGCAATGTTGGATAAATGTTATACAAATGTTTTGTAGTCGTCTTTAGAGGTGATAGAGTTGAGATCTTAACATCGCTCCAGAGTAGGCCCTTTACTGGATATCACTAAATCTTCAACCCTGGATAGACGAGATCTCATATAACTTGAATGTGATAACGATTGTATGCAGAGCATGACAAATTATAAGCTAGTCAATAACACAAAGCCATATCAGGTGTGAAATCTAAAAACTGACTGGGAAACACATCAAATGAAATCGAGACCTCTCAGCTGCTTAATGAATGAGTGAGTGAATGAATGAATGAATGAATGAATAAATGGATGAATGAATGAATGAATGAATGAATGAATGAATGAGTGAATGAATGGATGAATGAATGAATGAATGAATGAATGAATGAATGAATGAATGAATGAATGAATGAATGAATGAATGAATGAATGGGGTTTTGGGGGCTCCACACTTTTTACAGGCTGGCAATGTAATCATGTTGGTTACTCAACGGTTAACCATATTAGATGACATCACAATTGGACATGACACATTTTGCACATTGTTGCGGTATTGGCCCAATACAATATCTATATTAGGTAGGCCTATTGACCCAGTATTGGTGCAGTACAGTCAAACATGTAGTTATAACTGTTGAATATGGGATTGTAACGGCTTCTACAATCGTTATCAGCCAGTAAAAAATGGTATTGAACCAATCACGTTATGTTTACTGGGGATGTCATTTTTTTCAGGAAGAAGAATTCCAGCGAGAAGGAGGTGCGTGCATTGATTGCCCGTGAGGTGGCTCCCCTGGCGGCAGAAGTAGATATGTTTGTCAACTCCAGCACGGCATCTGCATCAGGTCAGTGTCACTGTCACCTTGTCAGCTCCAGCACAGCGTCTGTTTTTGGTCAGTGTCACTGTCACCTTGGTGTCAAAGGGTCTTAGCTGCCACTTTACAAAGTCGCAGCTAAGACTCTTTGATACCAAGGGTATTTTTATCATTTATATTCACAGATATGCATTTTTACAAGAATTATTTTCGCAATGTGTTTAAAAATAACGAGATTTGTGAAATTATAAATATTTTTCAAGATGAAATATCTATGTCCACACACATGTGTCATTAGAATGTAAGGGATACAAGATAAATATCAATGTGAGTGAGTGAATATTAAAGGGCTAAAAGTTAATATTAATGTGAATGAGTGAATATTTGTAGGGCTTTAAACAGTTTGAAAAACAAACATCTCAATGACAAAATTCCAACTGAATGAGCAATCGAGCTGGGCCAAATAGCAATCACATAAAACCCTGTGAACACATCTCCTCATATGGTGATGCTCCTCCCACTCTGAGATGATAGCATTCTTCTTTTTAGCTCGTAGAGCATTAATGTCGACTATAGTCTTCCTGCGTTTTTTTAATACTTGCTTAACCATTTTGTTAAATAGACTTATGTCTGAAATCAAGATAAATTTCACAAAGCTGCATAATTTTCAGTCCGTTGAAGTTGACGATCGCGGTAGTGACACGCAACTTCAAGCACTGAAAAATGACAGAGTAACCCATTAAACACAAAACATTTGTATAGCATGTATAGGCTACAACGTCGGCCCAACGTCTTCGACGTCGGTTCAACATTGTATAAATGTTATACAAATGTTTTGTGTTTAATCACTGGGAAGTCAGTCTTCTCTCAGCTTTAATGTTTCCGTCGTTATTTTTGCTTTGTTTTCTGCTGTTCGGTAGTTGGCTTGGCAGTGGCGGTACCCGGCGAGATGCGGGGTACTACTCACATTTTAATTTAGTTATTCTGCTGTCCGCTAGGTGGCTTGGCAGTGGCGGTACCTGGTGAGGTGCGGGGTACTACTAACATTTCAATTTAGTTATTCTGTTGTTCGCTAGGTGGCTTGACAGTGTCGGTACCTGGCGGGATGTGGGGTACTATTACCATTTTAATTTAGTTATTCTGTTGTTCGCTAGGTGGCCTGGCAGTGGCAGTCCCTGGCGAGATGCTGGGTACTACTAACATTTTAATTTAGTTATTCTGTTGTTCGCTGGGTGGCCTGGCAGTGGCGGTACCTGGTGAGGTGCGTGGCTACTATGAGATGTGGCAGGAGTACGGACAGCTACCATGGTGCCACCTGGTGCAGCCCACCATAGACCTGTGTGTGGATGGTTACACAGTGGATGAATACCAGCACAAGTGGATTACTATCAGACTGGAGAAAATACAACGCTCAGATAACCTCAAGTAGCTTGTTTATCGTTTATTTGACTTCCAGTTAAAACATGCAAAGATGGTATAATATCATTATTATTATGAGTATTTTTTTTAAAGTAGGCAGAATATTCTGCTCTACTTAAGCAAGCAAGGGCAGCTCCCGAAGATTTTTTTGTTCAGTATCGCGCAGCGAAAAGCTATCCAATTATGCCCACTCGATAAGCAAATTTGAAATTGATTAGCGAAATAATTAACTGATGCCGTACTGTGAACGGACGGTGGACGAGCGTTACACCGGCATTGATTTATATTACTGCGCACTTCGATGTATTCCTTTTTGATTTTGAAAGGGCCATAATTATATCAATAAACAATCAATCAATCAATCAATCAAAGCTTGAAGGAGAAAATCCCTAATCAATAATTTTGAAGCAAAATATTTCCCGGCTCCCCAGAAAACATGAGACGTTGGCACAACATCGGTTCACTGTTCCCACCAACAGTAAACCAACGTTGGGCCAACGTCGCGTGTTCACGAGGTCATGTCGTCATGATCGAAGGCAACTCATGTGATTTTTTTTCTAATGTATTTACAGGGATATACCGATGGGGATAAATTTGGGGATAAAAGGGTAAACTCAAAGTTAGAGAAAAAAAATCACTGCCAATCACGAATACAATCGTCCTAAATATTTGTTATTACCCGATCAAATCACTGTTATTGAGAACGAAATGAGCGTTTAAACATCAAGATTTGTAAATGTTTGGCATCAAATTAAACAAATATGAGTATTTTTTCCCCACTTGCAGTTGCGTGGGTCGCGGTAGCGAGACACAACTTGAAGTGGGTGAAAATTTAAATGAGATAATCACCTGAAGTATTTCTATCTGGTTGTCAATAAAACTCGGAGTGGGCGATTTTTTAAAATGTATATATCAGGATCACTTGGTATAAAACGGTCGCAAATGCAGTTAAACTGTGTGATGCTGGAACAGTATATGGTTTTAATCATGTTTTGGACCAAGGTAAAAACAATGAATTTATCATAGCTTGTAGTTATTGCTTTAAATTATTCAATATTGGGAGATGACTAATTTAAGTAAATAGAAATAGTTTTCGTCATTTATAGCTGGAAAGTATATTAGCTATTTGAAATTGAAAAGAAAGATAAAATAGAAGCAAACAATTCAGCTGTGACTGGGTTAACCATTAAAACGCCCAGTTAAATAATACATTTCCACCAACTTGAAGTTGTGTCTCGCTACTGCGACCCACAACTTCTAGTGGGGGTAATTACTCATATGCAGGCCTATTTGTTAAACTTGAAACCAAATATTTGCAAATCTTGATGCTTAAACCCTCATTTTGTTCACAATAACAGTGATTTGATCGTCCAATAAAACAAATTTAAAACGCGTATCGTCGCGCTTAACACTTACAGGGCGAATACCCCTCCTCTTATTCACATTAACAGACTAATAATAATTATTCCTCCGTTCTTTTCAGGGCATTATATTTGAACGCGGATGGATTGCCATTGGCCAAGGGTTCGATCATTAAACAGCCCGCCCTGGCGAGAGCGCTAGAAGCTATCCGAGATGACGCCATGTCATTCTATACTGGCCCCCTGGCGAGTGACATCGTAGCAGATATTCAGGAATGTGGTATGTAGTTTTGTATATGAGGACTGTAATATGTAGTCGTGGCATATTGTTAACAAGTTTTAAATAATAAATGAAAGTATGTATAATAAATGAATCAATCAATCAATCATTCAATCAATCAATTAAAAAATCAATCACCCCCTCATTCTACCATTCAATCAATCAAACAAACAACGCTACAAATTCGAATCAAACCCGATAACTAGATTGGAAAACTAACACATACTGATCATAATAGAATATGCTGTCACTATATCATATTAGAAGCATTATCATATTAGAAGATTTTAGATATTTATCTATGCACATAGAAAACACGCAATTTAGTAGAATACATCTCTGCTGTTGTTTTCAGATGGGGGGAGCATTATCACATTAGAAGATCTGAAGAATGTGACAGTGAAATGGAAGGAGCCATCGGTAGCTAGTCTGCACCATGGAGGTTATACTATGTACAGCCCACCTCCCCCGTCAAGTGGAGTCGTCGTACAACTGATACTTAAAATACTAGATGGTAAGTGAAATCAAGAAAAGGAGGTTATACCATGCACAACCCACCTCCCCCGCCAATATGGTAAGTGAGATGGGGGTTATACTATGTACAGCCCACCTCCCCCGTCAAGTGGAGTCGTTGTACAACTGATACTCAAAATACTAGATGGTAAGTGAGATGGGGCTATATCATGTACAGCCCACCTCCCCTGTCAAGTGGAGTCGTCATACAACGCATACTCAAATCATGTCAACCCACCTCCCCCGTCAAGATGGTAAGTGAGATGGGGGTTATACTATGTACAGCCCACCTCCCCTGTCAAGTGGAGTCGTCGTACAACTGATACTCAAAATACTAGATGGTAAGTGAAATCAAGAAAAGGAGGTTATACCATGCACCACCCTACCCAGCTAAGCCAAGCTACGCACATTGCGTGGAGCTCGGCCGCAGTGACTGACATTTTTCCACAGCTGCCCGTGTAAAAAAGACAGTGACTCCGCCTACCGATAAGACGGTAGCGGTGTTGGCCCTAGTCAGCTAGCGCGCTCTGGTGATGACCGTAGTGCCAGGCCCGCTAAAACATGGTGGTCAGTTTGTCAGAGCCTTGCGATGTCATCAGGGTAGCACCACCCACCTCCCACGTCAAGTGGAGTCGTCGTAAAACTGATACTCAAAATACTAGATGGTAAGTGAAATCAATAAAAGGAGGTTATACCATGCACAACCTACCTCCCCCGCCAAGTGGGGTCGTTCTACAAGTCCATGGAAAGAGAGATGGGGTTTACCATCTACAGCTCATACACGAAATATTAGAAGGTAAGTCACTTCAATAGAAATAATGTACCATGTTACGCCTGCATGGGTGGCCTTAAAAACGAGATGTGGTATCATACTAATTGAATTGAATTTCCAAAGATATAAATCCTTGCATGGATTTAATTCATTTATTCGATTTATTCAGAAATATATATCAATACATTATGATGACCTACGAGAAATAAATGTGCATGCATCTTTTTAGGATATGAAATAGAAGCTGCGGATTTAGGGAGAGAAGAGAAGCGCAGTGTATTATATCACAGGGTGGTGGAGGCATTCAAACATGCATTCGGTCAGCGCAGCTATCTGGGAGATGAGGATTACGTGGATGTCAAAGAGGTCAGTTACCCCTTGACCTTTGACCTTCCTGCGGCAAACACTAGCCCCTTATAACATTATGCACCACATGGGATATTTTAAACAAAATTCATTGAAATAAATTTAATAATCCATCATAATCTTTTTCGTTACATAACAAATAAATGTAGGCCTACCAAAAAAATTAAGCAGTGCTGTGGGTTTTTTGATTCGATTAGAGAAATACTAATTCCACAGCAAATTCCCAGAAATAGGAAAAATATGCTTTTTGGCATATAATCATTCATTTTTTTATCACCAAATAAGTTACGGATTTTAATTAGACACCCAAGTTTTCCTGAACAGAAGCATCATTTTTGAAATAATTTACACATGCAGTTCAGAGTTGGACTTCAAATAATAATATTGAAAACATGGAATGTAGTACATGCCTCTTTTCATATTCCGTGATTATATACATTTTACGTGAGTAGGCTAATAGAAGTGATGGCAACACTTGATTCTATACAAATCTCCAGAAAAAAATGGTGGTATAATAAAATTATAGCAAACATATATGTTTGTTTAGCAGAGGGAGAGTAGAATGGTTAGTGATGATTTTGTCATGATTACCCAGGGTTTTATGTTTGGTTTGTTTGTCAGAGGGTGAGTAGAATGGTGAGTGACGATTTTGCCAGGATCACCCAGGCTCTGATAAACGACAGTCACACGGAACCACTGGAGCATTATGGGTCTACCTTCACTGAAGCACAGTCACCAGAGAGCAGCACTAACCACATAGCTGTAGTGGCACCAGATGGCACTGCCGTCTCTCTCACTAGCACTATCAACTTCCAGTAAGCTATTTTAAAAGTGATCCTATCATACTGTATACAGTATTATAGGATCACTTCTAAAACTACTTCGCTCAGTAGTAATTATTTCGCTTAATTCGTTCGCTCTTGCTCGTGCGTTCGCTCTTCTTCATTCATTCTTCAGTCCGTTTTTTCGTCCGTTCGTTCGTTGTTGTTTTTTGTTGATCGGTGGTTGGCTAGTTGGTTTCGTGGATGGCAGATTGGTTGATTGGGTGGTAGCTTTGTTTGTTTGTTGGTTGGTCGGTTGGTTGGTTGGTTGGTTGGTTGGCTGTCTGGCTGGCTGGTTGGTTTGCTGGTTGGCTGGTTGATTGGTTGTTTTTTTGGTTGGCTCATACACTCTTGGTGCTTTGTTTCCTTGACCTCTAGCTCGTTTAATTTATCGTTCGATCGTTCATTTGTTTGTCCATTCGTTCGTTAATTCAATATTTATCGTGTCAATTTATTTCAATTTATGTCGGAAGAAATAATTCATTCACGATTGACAATCTGTGTCATCTAGATCTACTTTGAACAATTATCAGCGCATCATCCAGGTTTTATTTTTTTCACACCTCTCTTTTTCCACCCACACAGTTACGGATCAGGGTGCATGGGCACTCGTACAGGAATAATCTTCAACAACCAGATGGATGATTTCTCTACACCAGGTCTCGTGAACGGGTTTGGCTTCTCTCCATCTGCCTCCAACTACATCTCTCCTGGTAAACGTCCCATGTCCTCTATGTCACCTTCAATCATTCTGGACGATAATGAGGAGATTGTACTGGTGACCGGAGCGTCGGGTGGATCTAGAATCATCACAGCTACGGCACAGGTTTGTACAGCTGTGTGATTAAATTCTGCGAGCGCTGCATACATTTACAGCCCTTTTCCTGCTAAAGTTATCTTATTTGAATTTTCACCAACTTGAATCTGTATCTCACTACTGCGACCCACGACTTCCATTGGGTGACAGATGTCTATTCCTCTAACTGTATCATACGTAGGCCTATATCAGATGTATACAGTATATCTGTAACTATAATATACCTAAATCAGACGTTTATATATTTAACTGCACTATGCCTATGATACATCAGATGTGTATTCCTTTAATTGTACCATACATATATCAACTATACCGTCGCCTCGGAGCTAAAGGATCCTATCTGCCACTCTGACGAGTGTCAGATAGGATCCTTTAGCTCCGAGGCGACGATACAGTCCTTTAACAGTACCATATATATATCAGATGTACATACATTTAACTGGAGTATACCTCAATCAGATCTATATATCTTTAACTCTAGTATACCTTTGTCTGTAACTGTACTATACCTGAATATTCCTGTATTTTTACACAGAATATAGTGGACCTTCTGTGGCTTGGCAAGACGGTTGACCAGTCTAATGAGACGCCTCGGCTTCACCACCAACTACTCCCAGACATGCTCATGTATGAGCCGGATCTAGATCAGGTAACTATTGGGCAGGAACAAAAAATACACCCAATCAATTCAAATTCCCTCAAGTCTGGATGAAGACAATATTTTACTTCTACAGTGTTCCACTTGTAATCATAATAAAACAAGACAGCAAATGTATTTATATCTGTTGGCAATTAGAGGGCTTTTCTCGACTATCCTGTTTTTTGTCTGTTATTCCTTCACCTTTTTTATCTCAGTTGTCAAATGAAGAAACCCAATGTGTGCATTTTAACTTTACAAATAATATATTTTCACTAACATTGCAGAACCGTGTGTCGGAAATGAAAGGTTTCGGGCATGAAGTGAAATCCTTCAGTGGTAGAAGCAGTAATGTTAACAACGTGTTCAGGAAGTGTCCACCCGGTAAATTAGGTCATGACATCCGGCAGCGCACACATTGCTTGAGCAGCTCGGGGGACAAAGGTTACATGAGTTCTGGAAAACCGGACGGAGCGTGAATCCTGAATATGATTGACGGAACATTTAGAGTACAATATGTGTATTGAGTATTATATGTAAATAAAACCCTTGTACTGCTCAATATACTCATATATATATATCTAGATATGTGTGGTCGATTCCCACAAAAGTGATGCATTAATTTGAACCATATTTAGGAAAAAAATATTGTCAATCAGTATCTTATCAATCTAATTACAAAAAATTAAATGCCATAAAATATAATGTGATTGATGCTCGGTATGTCAAATAATTCAATTTGATATAATTATGCATATTTTTCACTAAGCAGCAAACTACGTTAGCAATTCCCTATTCAATTGAATGAAAAATGGCGGCAAAATACAGCAGCATAATGGCTAGGATCAAATACATTGGAAAATATTGCTATCAAAATTTTAGCATGTATACAGTTAAAAAAACTCTTAACAGAATAAAATAGTATCAACGAAACTTGCAGCTTATGTATATTATGTTTTAAAATAAAAAAAACAAACATTATTGTATTTGTGTTCTCAAAATATACCTGTGTATTGCCTTGAATTAATAACAAATATTATTACCCAGCCATCTCATTGATATGTTCTTCAGTTTTCGGCGTCAACGTACCACATATTCTCTAAGAAAAAAAATTGAAGACTTCAATTTTGATTAAATGAAAATAGTGTTGCAGTATTTAAAGCAGGAAATTGCATTAGCAATTGCAGATTAAAGAAAACATGCTTCAGTTGTTGCTTATTAAACACAAATTACCACATCACATTGCCCGATCAGACACAGTTTTCCAACCAACAGTTTTCCAGCTTTTTTGATGTCCACCACAATGGTAATTCTGTGTAGCTAGTTTCTGGTAGCCTGAACCCTTTAAGCGGTGAAATATAATTTTATACAAATCATAAAGAACAACGGAATTTTAAATTCGAAATCATAAAAAATGGCTTAGTTAGTTTTTCATTTGAATACCTATCTGTGAAAGTAAGAGATACGAGGTTACGAATCGACCTAAATTGTATAAATCCGACTTCCAGTCACTTGATGTTATGTATCGCACCAATGTGACCATGGCCTGATGTTGAGGTAATGCTGGCCCATCGTTTGCAACTTGGGGCCAACACTAACCCGACATTGGGCCAACGTCTCAAAATTGCTGGGTAGCCAAAAACTGCATCATTTCGAGTGAATAATTTTTTTTTTCTGAAGACCGATCAGATGTCGAAGACAAGTCTGCGAGCGTCGGCGTGACAGGCAAACAGTGTTAATCACAACGCCTACACCGGGAAACGCGACCGTTGGAGTGTGAGACTTAAATTATTCGACATTATTATTATGGTTATTAGCGGCCATTTTAAAATAATAAATCAAAGTTATTTTCCACTCTCTACGGATTTATATGTTTCAGATCATGATGAATTGGTCAGACAAATAGTTTCTCACGTGTTTCTGTGATGAAGTTTATTAGCGGCCATAACCAGAAAAGTAGGCCTACTAACGTTTTTCAGTGGTGGCGGCCATCTTGAATTTATATACATAGGAGGCATCTGAATCAAAGAATAATGCCAGAAATGAGTTTCTCGTCTTATTGGAAAAGTGGTAGCCATATTATAGACATTTCTTAGCCATAAATTAAAATGTTTATTTCCATTGTTGTTATTGGTGGCCATTTTTTAAAAAGGGCATAAAAGCATGTTTGCGTGGTTTCCTAGAGTGCCATCATGGTTTGTTAATTAGGGTCCCCTTAATAGGGTGGCTGGAGTTTCTGCGGGATTACACGATATTAATCATTCATATAAACAAGTCTGCTATCTAGAAACCAAATAATGTATAAAAAATAAAATAATAATGTAGGTGGGTGGTTACGATTCACTGAGCACAAGTAGCAGACCCACCATTATTTTACTTCATAAATTGACCCTATCCAGGGCTCACAAAAAATTAGATGTTTACCACATGTTTACACATAAGGTTTAACACCAGTGTGAATGTCACAAAAATCAATTTGTAAAAGACGTATATTTAGCCAGTCCATCTAAAATCTAGTTCATAAAGAGATAAATAAAATGCGTTACCTATTATTGATCTATTATGTCACTAATGATACGTCTAATTAAAGGTATTAAAATATTACGCAAAAATATATCATATATTTTAGCTCGTACAAAATCTATTCAAATCAATCAATGTATGAAAAAGACCCGCTCGACAAAAACGTGATGTTAACAACAAGGAGAGAAAGTGCCATCTGGTGAATAGAAAAGTGGAAAACGGGGCTCCAGATTGATGCCCCTGTAGGCCGTTCATGATCTACTATGTGACTAAAAATACGTCTAATCTTACGCAATATATCATAATAATATTCTAAGCTCGTACCGAATCTATTCTACTTAACCCGTGTGTGAAAATATCCCATTCGGCAAAAACGCCAAGGGCTGACAAGAGAAGAAAGCGCCATCTAATGAATAGAAAAGTAACTGTATGGCCATTGATGAGAAACGGGGCTCCAGATGGGTGCCCATTTAGTCCTTGGTGTAAACGAGGAAGTACACTTCTCTGCTTGGCCTCGCTCGATGGAGGACAGACCAATTCCATTATGTATATATTGTTTATTCCGCATAAATATCGTATTGCATTAATCTACAGTAAGCTTACTAATGTTATTGTGTTTCAGGATTGTCCGTGAATAAGATATTTAAGCGGGAAAGAATTAACGCACTTTTCAGCTTCGAATGACGAAAAATATTTCTGTGCGTGAAACCAGAAAAATTTCAGCGGTTAGTATATTGATTCTCCACACATAGATGTCGCTCAGGTAGGGCCTACATCTCTGTAAGCAGGCGCCATGTTTTAGCAGGAGCTGCTCATTTAGATCAGTTTTGTTGCTATACCAACTGTAAACTTATAAACAAGCTTGTGTGTCCTAGATATATATGGCAAATATAAAAGACCACTACTCCGCCACGTATGAGTTTTCTATCCACAGAGAAATAGAAAACATCAAGGGATTACTTTCTCTACTTACGCGCTGCTGTGAGAAGGTTTATGTTATTGTTTTCTGACATAATTTTTAATTGAGTTCAGGTTTATCGCCATGCGTGCTTACGGCAAAATCGGCATAATCTCTGAGGTCAGTATGTATTATACTTAGTGAGAAACTTGCTTCAAAACGTACGTGCGAAGGACAAAGGACTAACAGGACGAGGGTCCACAGTAGATTTCACGATTAACTCATACACATAATACACATGAATGTCCCCTAACCTTTACAGCGCGGGGATCGACTTTAGTCGTCAGAATCTGACGTCTGTATAGCATGCACTGTGTGCAATTGTATGCATTTAATAAACGTGATCAAGAACTATGATAGTTTGTTATATTTTAGTATTTTGTAGACGATGATGTGAATGTTTAATGTTTAATTCAGTTTGAAATCATTATAAATGTCTTTCTGATTCATTTGAATACCACCTTCGTTATGGGTCTGCGGCCATTAGAAATATTTTCACTCGTATAGTGTGGGGATAGACTTTAGTCATCAGAATAGTCATCAGAATCTGACGTCTACAGACGTCAGATTCTGATGACTAAAGTCTATCCCCGGGCTGTAAAGGTTAAAGTATAGACCTGCACACTTTGGGACAACCTCAGCCCTGGTGTAAATAATATTTTTGTGTGAGCATGTTTGGGCCTCGATGTTGACAGAAATTCATGCTAAGTACGTTTACTAATCTGAGCCTGTATTCTCAAAGACATTACGATCGATTGGTCGAGAGCGCCATCATGACCAATCAGAAGCCTAGGATATATCGTAACTGACTTCTAGCTAGCGCTATAGGCTATCTTGCAACAGCTCGCTGCGCTCGCATAGGCCGTTGTAACACTCGGCTAACTTTTAACCTGCCAGTGGCACACACAGTACCGTAGACCTATGTACATACAAATATTTTACATTTTTCCTACCATAGGTGGGATATTAGGCTTATGGGTAGGATTCATATTAACAGTGGTGAATCGTTTTCGCTGCTTTCTCAGTAAATTCGCAATAAATTTTAGGAAAATACCCGGCGCCTCAACGGTTTATATGTCAATCAAACAAGATAATGTGAACATAGTGAAGAGGAAATGGGCATTGAATTGGCTAGATTGGCAGATTATTTACCTCAAATATTGCATAATTATATGTAAGTAATTTGTATTCACTTTAAGACACTAATTCAAAATGTTGTACATATTTGAAATATTACACAAATTTAATGTCAGGGTTCGGAACAAACCATTTCATGTTTATATTTTACTTGTCAGCGTGACGTATTCACACTGGAGATAAACCTATCAATTTGTTTCGAGCTCAGATAAGGTCAAATAAAAAATACACAGTATAGGCCCTACATTATGTTTAATATTCTTAATCACTGCATCGAAAATCTAGTTTATGAGTGAAATAAATAAATTGTTTACTTACACGCTTAAAGGGACTGGCCCAGGCTAAAATCATAAAAAAATCGGTGATTTTATTTTGGCTTCTTAATATGACCATATGATGTAAACATGTCCATAGACTAGAACTGAATTTTTTTTTAATTTTTCTGCTGCGCATTCACCAGTTAGGCTAGATATAGAGACAAAATTCCTGATTTTGAATTATGGACAACCATGTCAAAAATTAGAAATACGGAAATTTCGTCTCTATATCTAGCCTAACTGGTGAATGCGCAGCAGAAAAATTTAAAAACTTTTGCAGTTCTAGTCTATGGACATGTTTACATCATATGGTCATATTAAAGGTGTAGTCAACTGTTAAAATACGCGGGACAAGGGTCCCCCAGAAGGCAATAGTGCCCGTGGGTAGGTCAAGTCCCTATTCCACAATAATACTAAATATGCGTTTCATACCCAAAGCCTCATTAAGAGCAAGTTCTGAAATCACAGCAAGTTCATATATACTTGAGCGACATCTATGAGTTTATAATTCAAAGCTCTTGGCCCTTACCCCTACTTGGTCGCTTGCATGCAAACAAACTGACTGTCTTACTGCGGGGATGTTGAAACTGCTTGACCCAAGCTTGTATTGACATGCCCAGTAAACACAAAACATGTATAACTTTATGCAATGTTGGACCAACGTCGAAGACGTTGGGCCGACGTTGTATAAATGTTATACAAATGTCTTGTGTTTGCTGGGCAGGAGGACTTTCTCAAACATTGTACATTTATTCTATGTTGGTTCAATGTTGGGCCAGCGTCGCAGACGTTGGCCTAGCATTAAAACATCATTGGATCAATGTCCTGTTTAAGTAGTATCTTGTAATCAGCTCAGTGGCTATATTAATGCCGTCAATCTGTACTCAATAGGCTACTGTTGGCCTACAATTGACCGTCCCAGGCATGCGCGTCTTGCAGTTGAATCATTCTTTAAGAAGCCAAAATAAAATCACCTATTTTTTTATGATTTTAGCCTGGGCCAGTCCCTTTAATAATGCGTGGACTACAGAGTAACGAGATAGTACACAAAATGTATAACTTATACCCAGGGTGACTTATGCCAGATCTATTGCGAGTGATCTCTGATCATCTCTGTGTCGAAATATTCTATATATATTATCGGCAAAAACGCGATGTAACAATACCTGACCACAAGAGAGGAAAGCGCCAGCTAGTGAATAGAAATGTAACAGTGCCATCAGTGAACAGTGGGGTTCTAGATGGGTGCCCCTACTGACGTTATGTAAATTAGATGGTAAATATTACACTCAGATAGTGCAGGCCCTATGGCTACTACTTTAAAATCCCTCTTTGAGCCACATATTTCAACCCTTTAAACGCTAAGCACGACTCTGTTTAATCAGCAGATTAAATCACAGTTTTTTAGAATGAAATTAGAACTTAAACATAAAGATTTGCAAATGTTTTGTGTCCGCGAGCCTAATTTTCGCCCATTTGAAGTTGTGTCAAAATTGTGTGTCACCATAGCCACGATAGCGAGACGGTTTAATAGTTCTTAAACCCCAACGACCCACAACCCACACCCTTGACCAGAGAATCCGAGGGGGGTTAATTAATTACTAAAACCCCTCGGGTATGAAACGCATATTTAGTATTATTATGGAATAGGGCCAATTAGGGCCTACCCACGGGCACTATTGCATTCTGGGGGACCCATGTCCTGTGAATTTAGACAGTTGACTTTACCTTTAAAACGTGAAACGTCATTTTAATATGGAAGGTGTTTAACACACCATATTGTATAAATTACAGGTAATGAGATTTTATCTCGTTCCCAATATTATGACATTTTATCTTCAGGTGTAATATTGAATCCAAAATGTGTACGTCAATGTATATGTTTAACTGCACAGAACCGCTGTCAGTCCCCGGTTTGTTTATTTATATCACTAACATGCTGTAAACACATTGCAAATAGACATAAATGCTGCCAACAAAAATGTATTTCAAACCATATTTCTCTATTGCCCGACTGGTTTCATGCCACAGTGGCGGATTATTGGGGAATCTGCACTTCTTCACGTCCCAAAGCCATGAGACATTTTTGTTGGGAATTTTTGCTGAACCGTTGTGCCCCCGCACCCATATTAGAAAATTACCTGCTCCAGATGTATGTCGGGCAAATATTTATATCAAAGACTATACACACAGCAGCGATTATATTTTTGTGGAGCGCAACTGACGTGTACGCTGCCATACCCCTTTGAATGAAAGTCTCAAAATATCAGGACTATAAAAATTCCTTCAACCCTTCCAGCGCGGGGATCGTCTTTATATGTCAGAATCTGACGTCTGTAAACGTCAGATTCTGACGTATAAATACAGTCCCCGCGCTTCTTTACATATAAAAAAATAAAATATTTTTAATGGCTGTAGATCCATAACATAGGTATTTAAATTAACCGGGAAGCGCTAATTAAGACATTGATTTCAAATTGAAAACAGCATTTAGTCTCCATGGTTTAAGCAAACCTAAGTCAGCATTGTAAGAGTTAGTAAGTGGATGTTGAGGAATAGTGACTTTGTACTACTGCATCAATTACATAGACCTTTATTAGGTACGTTATAAATCATGTAGAAGATAAGATAAAATGTGCACACTTATTTAAAAAATAAAATGTTAAGAATATGTTAGTATTTTGTAAATATTCGAATTTCCTGATTTTTCTCAAATTTATCAAATCCCCTGATTGTTTCCAGACTGGAAACATGATCTCACTTTTCCGGTTCTCCCCTGATTTCCAGTGTGAATAGGTACGCTGTTTATTACACCCCCATCCCCTCCCCCCACATAAACAACAACCACACCATAAATATAACTACATATTTATTAAAGAATAAAAACATTTCACCTAAATATGGTTCCACGCCCTAGTGTAACTTTACTCATAGCATCTTGTTTTGAATACATAGTTAGGTGTCGCATTCACATTTGAAAAATAAATATATAGATTTTATGATGGTGATACAGTCCGTGTATAGCTCCCTATCCAAAATAACAACATGTGAATTATGACGTCACAGATATTTTATCCAGCGTAGTCATGAGATTAAAAGTGTGCCACTAAGTGTTAACTGAGACTCTTTAAGCACAAGGGTGTAATGGTCCATATTTAACCCTTGAAGTGCTAAATTAAATAAATTAAATTTTCACCCACTTGAAGTTGTGTCTCGCTACCGCAATCCACAACATCAAGTGGGTAAAAATTACCCCTATTTGAGATCAAAGATTTGAACTTGGTGTTTAACCCTTGTCCTGCTGAATTGTTTAAATTGTTTTTTTCGTCATTTGAAGCTGGAATTGCTAACGCAATTTCCAGCTTCAAATGACGAAAAATATTTCATTTTTTGAAAATATACATCTTTTTAATTGAGTTATTAGACTAACTGAACATCTACCACCAACTATATTATCCATTTCAGTGACATATTATTTGGCTTAAAATATGCTTAAAACCGTATATATCCGGGTCTAGCAGGACAAGGGTTAACACCCATTTCATTCCCAATAACTGTGATTTAATCGGCTAATAAAACCAATTAAAAACGACTACCGTCATACTTAGCGCCTTAAGGGATAAATGAACAATGTAACCATTAATAGACTGCCATATCGTTAATTCCATTAATCTCGCTTAACTTCTCACAACCTTCACTGACTTCTCAGTGAGTGCCACAGTACATCACCCACTGATCTTTTACCTCGCATTTGCTATTAATCAACACCAGGAGTCTCTGATTGGTCAGTTGTGTTTAGATGCACATTTGCCAAAACGTGGGAATCTGTACACGCAGTACGCGCTATACAAGACAGAGGGTATCCAAGAATGTTCCACTTTCAATTTCATATTTATTTATAATTATTTCAATGGATTTTTTTAAAGTATGAACTAAGAACAATTTTTACTACATACGGTATATATCAGTATATATTCAGCCTACATATTTTGATCTCATTTTCAAAAGCATCAATGATATTAACATGAATCGGGTATTTTTGCACTCTGTGAGGCCACAGTTCTGAAAGAAGTGGGGGCTTTTCACACATTTAGACGCGAAAGTACAAATAGTGGCTGTGAAAGCTGTGACCCCTGGTGGTGATTATTAGCTAGTCAGGGGTTGAAGACCAGTGTCTGAAGTACAGACCAGTGTGACACGAGTGAACTAACAACCATGATCAATTGAAATTGCATTTGAAATCGTAAATTAGGCTACATTCACATTTAAAATGCAAAAAAAAGTTTGAAACGTGAACACATACATGTTTATACCTAGTACTTTCTTCAATGAAGGAATATCGACTACAGACAATAAAACTGAAACTCTACACAATAGCCTTAAACTTTGTCTTTAATTAGTAGCAACAGATTAAAGCTGATGCTTGCTTATACTAGAACGTAGAGCATGCATGGTACATGAGTATCACAATGACGGCCGTTTTCACAATACAAATACACGAATTGACATTGTAAAGGTCAAATAATAGTTAAAGCAGATCTATCTTGACTATCACTATTTTCTCTAAAACACAACATCCATTAGAATTTGTCATCATACATATAATTCAAAATATATATAACGAAATTATTTTTGTTTTATTGTGAGATCCCATTTGAAGGAGAAAGATGATATCGTCACCCTTGGTATTAGAAGGTGGTATCTTCCACTTTACAAAGTGGCAGATACCACCCTCTGATACCAAGGGGACATATGGTTGTGAATTGTATATAACGTTAAAATGTGTGCCTCCAAAACACCAACAAGGATTTGTTTACTTTAAATAGTTATTCAAAATAATTATCACAAACAACTGCAAGCACTAATAGTTAGAATATACTTATGGCACAAAGAATAACAAAAAAAGGTCTATGGTTTATTAATAATACTATTGACCACCTACACTGATGACACAGCACATATTAGTGGCCAAATGCTGGCATAATGCTAAGACAAGACAGTTGGGAGAGTTGACCCGTCTCCTGCTAGATAAAAGGTCCTTATCATATTCCTTCCCATGCTTTATATCAAATACACACAGTTCACAATTTTGGAACAAATTTCGCGAGTGACAGAAAAACTCTTTATGAAAATCAGAAAAGTCCCATACAACTTTAACGAGTCTTAATACAGAAGAAACATTATATTTTCGTGATATTAATTCTTCAGTATTTGGGCAGTTGTACAGAACCTCTCTCATTAATTTTAGTTTCAATGTTCTGCGATGAAAATTACCCTATTTTCAATCAAAAAAGTCACTAAGACGTTTTTCAATGCCCAATCCAAACAAAACTATACAATGATTTTGCTGCGACACTATAAACTAATGCATAGATAATACTATATATATCATTGTGATTTTCTCCACCTCTGATTTGTCTTACTGACGTCTACAGACGTCAGAATATGAGGTCTACAAACGTCAGATTTCGACGTTTGTAGACGTGAAGGGTGAATATATATGACAAAGCTCTGCCATCAACCTTTGTGTGCTGTAGGCATATATAGCTATACCAAGCCCTTCACCTGAAGAATTTGTCATAAGGAAAATTGTCTTTTTTCACATTATTATTATCTTAAATATGAATTGTTTGCTCAAACCGTGCAGAAGTACGACATATCCACATGACAACCATGACAACAGATTGGTGAAGTGCGGAGAGATCGTGAATATTATAATGAGTTTATCAACCCGCAACCCACAGGGTGCGGTTAACGTGAAGTCGGATTGCCAGCACGAGATGTACTAATGCCGTCCAACATCGAAGACGGTCATCCGGCATTAGAACAGCATTGACATTCATTTTTACCTCTGTTTTTCATCGTGCTGGTTTGTTTCTCTTTCCTATACTTACAAAGTAATGAACGGATTTTAATGAAACTTTCACCAGAAGTGTATCTCTGAGTAAGGAACAATTTTTGGGATGATCGCGCGTCGGAGGTTTGCAGTGTCTGAGTGACTGTCTTGGTAAATAAGATACGTTGACCTGCCACCTCAATTCACATTGGGCACACGACGTTGTTGCGACGTCGTGTTGTACCCAGTGTTGGTTTAGTGTTGGACCAACATTAAAACAACGTTGGGTCAACGTCACTAACATACATGGAGTTATTTATAAAAATAAGGTTCTATATAATTCAATAGTATACATTTATATCACGTACAAATGACTTTGTATCAATATGGATTATTTTTTTTCTTGAAATAGAAACCTCAGAAATATACTGTATATTTTTCAAATGTATGTACGTATGTATACATTACAACAACAGATCACCCCTTGCACATAGAGAGTGTCCACTGCTACAGAAGACTTTAATGCTAAGAAAGGAAAAAAATCAGCTGTGGGGCCTGTCTTACAGAAAACAATATGCATATCTTATGTAATGATCACATCGTGATGACTGACAATAATACCCTCGTCTACACGTTGACAACATCGAGACCACTATTGGTTGGTTGTTATAAATTACAGGTAGAAGCAGCCAAGGGAGTGTTGTTTTCCACAGAAAATGATACACTATACATCCCTTCCCTTCTCTTTCGTGGGGCTGATTTAGAGCTGACGCCAGTGATTTTTTTAATTAATTCTAGAATAATAGCTAGTGGATATGGTAAAGTGTAGGAGATTCTCATTGTCGCGACTAATGCCTTGAATGTCGGTTCAATATGGGCGCTTAACCCTTTCACCACGAAGGTGCACATCTGCAAGATGATTGGCAGAGAATTGTGCTCACAAAACTTGACTCTAATAGTTAAAGCGTCCAGCTTGAAAGAATGTGGTGCAGCTTTTATTATATCGTTGTGATGAAGTCTGTTGTTCCATCTTTGTCGTAGTGATATTATTGTTTGAGTCCAGTAAAGTCTATTGTTCCATCTTTGTATTGTTTGACCACCTGCCTGATTCCGTCCGTGGACAGCTCGCCCTTATGGATGTAGACCTGCTCAGCTGGCACGTCTAGCAGGGCAAGCTGTGGCGTCGTATCGTCGAGGTGCGCGAACCCCCGCAACGATTCCGCGATGTCACCCTGAAAATAAAGATAAGAATAACCATGGAGATCGTCATCTTTAAGCTATTCAGCGCGGGGACCGACTATGGACGTCAGAATCTGACGTCCATAGACATCAGAATCTCAGAAATTGCTCACCCCTGACTCTCCTGACAAATAAATAAAAGCTACCAAGAAAAAAAGGTCACTGATAAGCCCAAAGTGCCGGCTGTTTTTCTAATGTGTATCAAAATGAAACAAATTAGGCCCTATATGTATTATGATTGTACACATGTGACTATAATAAAAGATACTACAACAAATACAGCTCAATAATGACCACACTGGCTCCCCTTAGGGACAATAATCTATATACCAGTATACTAGTAAATGTCTTGATATCTCAATCAAGTAGTATGTTCTTGAAAACGTACACAATTGTGGGAAATAATGATAATCTATTATTTCCATTTTCCATTCAATCACGATTCTGAGCTTCTACCGGTATTTGAGATATAATATACTTCGAGATATTTTATACTTTGAGATATACTATACTTTGAGATATATTTATACTTTTTGATATATTATACTTTGAGATATACTATACTTTGAGATATATTTATACTTTTTGATATATTATACTTTGAGATATACTATACTTCGAGATATATTTATACTTTTTGATATATTATACTTTGAGATATACTATACTTTGAGATATATTTATACTTTTTGATATATTATACTTTGAGATATACTATACTTTGAGATATATTATACTTTGAGATATATTATATTATACAGTCAGGCCATTTTCTCCACTTTGATCGTCGAGTATGCGGTATGAATTTCCATCCCAAGACGAATTAAAATGTGAGGGACTAGACTATCTCGGTAATTATTATTTAATATATGCATACGGCATCGTTGGGAAGGCGAGATGGGCTCATCTCAGCACAAGTCACCACATCAAGCCTTTAGGCGATGCCTTGATGTGGTGACGAGTGCTGTGATCAGCCCATCTCGCCGTACCAACGATGCAGTATGCATTTTCTTGTACGAATATCGATCTAAAACGGCGAAATCAACCTGAGCAGTGAAGAGAAAAGCAGAGAGAGCGAGATGAGGTGATCTCACCATACGCCTCGTGGTGAAAGCCAACATCATGAGTGCGTGAAATGACATTATCATCAACAAATATCACTGTGATAAAGTAGATATATACAAAATAAATACATCTCTGACTCAATGTTTTCTGCAGTAGTGATCGTACTAACTACTTTTAAACTTACACTTTCTCCCTCGTAGAAGAAGACCAGATCGCCGTCGGCATTCTCTGCTTTATATTCCTCAGCCACTGGTAACATATGAGCCTTGGCGTTCTCAATGTGAGGCGCTTCACCGTCTGTTAAAAACAACAACAACAATAATAATGACAACAACAACAGCAACAATAACAACATCACACATGGCACAGTTAACATATCAGCCTTGGCGTTCTCAATGTGAGGCGCCTCACCGTCCGTCAACAACAACAACATTAGTGACAACAAGACACATGATACAGGTGACAATGTGAGGTGACTCCCTGATTTTTAGCCCCTCTCTCCTGCTAATAAATGGTTCTAATAATTATGATCGCCAGTATGTACATGTATGGTGATGAGATTTTATGTAATCATTTAATGATTACATAAAATCTCATCACCATACATGTACATACAGGCGATCATAAGTATTATACAAAGATACAAACAAAAGCTTTTCAAGTTTTTCCAGGACAAATATCATCATTTTCAAGGCCCTATCACGGACATAAAGTAGGGAGTCATGACAAAAACCTTTACATTTTTAGTCAAAAATTAATTTGCCATATGATTTTCACCTTCATTCTGCCTTGCGAGAAAATAGTAAAAAATAATAGAATATATTTTTTATCAATTTTTTAAAGACTTTGACAAAAATGAGCCCCACTATATTTAAACAATGAAAAAATGAAAAACAAAAAAAATCTGTTTCAAGGCTTTTCATACTATTTTTTTTCAAATTCAAGGCTTTTCAAGGCCTTGAAAACTGTTTTTTTAATTCAAGGTTATTCAAGGGTTTTCATGGCGTGTACGAACCACGTCATTACTCTTAATCATTGACAGTAAATACCCACCTGTGAAGTAGATGAGACACGTGCTTTCGTTGAGTGCTCCTGCACTGTGTTCTGTCAGCTCCTCCAGGGGCTTAGGTTTCCACGGGAAATCCTACAGGCACAGAAATAGAGAAATATTAATAGTATAAGAGTTATAGAAAAGACTAATTACAAGTACAAGACACAGAAGCATTATGTAAAATACATAACAAACAATAACAAACTCTCACTATGTTTCCCTTAGCTGACTTAACTAGCTTAACTGACCAAATGTTGCCACTTTTACATTATTCATTTGCTATAAACAAGATAAATGACAATTTTTTTCCAAATAAGCCTCCAAGTCCCCCCCGCCCCCTCAGCCAGACGGACAACCCGAGAAAACACAATATGTTGACCGTAATGCGTATGTTGGGGCAACCTTTAACCAACGTCTGCGACGCTGGCCCAACAAACACTGCATTAGGTCAACTCCTAGTGTAATTGTTTGCTGGGTAGCGGAGGCTTAATGATATTTCACGAAGTAACCTGTGAATTTATAGATATTTTAAAGGGATATAATGATCTTTTTCGTTTTCAAAATTATTCTTTGAGAATATTCCTCATTGCAGGGTTCACCGGTGAAGTTGAACACTACTCTAAAGGGGGACACTATATGGTGGGGGGGGGGGGGGGGGGAGACAAAATATAAAATTAGGCATCTGGTAGAATAATAGCTTGGTTTGATACAAAGTAATTGATCCAGTTGTGCTGTGCATTTAATGGATGATGTTATGATTCAGATTCTATTTAGAATTAATACAAAGAAGTTGGTGGAGTACCATATCAAAGTTATACTAACTTCAAAATCCTGTGTTATAAGGTTTATGCTAATTTGCGAGTATTACGTGTTATTAGGGTACATGTAAACATCTGTATGTTCACATTATTTTTATTGGGGTACATGTACACAACTGCATGTTCACATTATTTTCAGTTTTAACAGGGTTAACTGATGAAAAGTTGGATATGAAAGGGTGTACCCTTTCATATCCAAGAGGACGATATAATCACAGAAAGCGAAAATTCAACACCGGACAAGACCCGATGTTTGGTTTAGTTCTGGGTCACCGTCTGTGACGTTAGCCCAGAAATTAACCCTTTAAACCCTCAAGATGCATTGAAGCATCATTTTACATCCCTGAAAACAGACTTAATTTCCCTACAACAAAGGGTTTTAGAATGAATATCTCCGTGAAACTGGTTTACCAATACATGGTAATTTTCTTTAATTTTCCACTCACTTCAAATCATCTTTATCCACTACAAGTCGAGAATTGCGACAGTAATTCGCGGCTTGTAGTGGATGCTGATGACAATGTAAAGTCAGGCTTGAAAGGGTTTTAAACAACATTTGTTCAATGTGTTTTGTTCGCCGAGTCGATATAAACTTAAATAATACAGCGGCATTTGATGATTTATAAACATGATAAAGGGTATATTATTTATCACTCGCAGCGCGACGTGTATTTATTGGTTCAACGTACCGTAACGCGGTACTGTACATCGAGTACAAGTGGGAGACAACGCTGGGCCTGCATTGCAGATATTGGCGATATAGCCGATGTCTGGGGTTTGCTGTACCGACACAGTCCTCAAGATGCATGGACGACAAACAGCATTATTTATTTTCATGTCAAAAGAATTATTATTTTATAATAAACGCATAGCCAGGATAGCGGAACATCACTTTATCATCCATTGGAAGCAGAAATTACTAACGAAACATTCCTAGCCTTGATGGGAACAAATATTGGTATTTTGAAATTCCAAACACAAATAATGACAAATTGAGATATTCTGAGCATGTACAATTATTCTTCTCAAATTTAAAGTGGACCATTTGATTAAGTAACAGGGTAATGCTATAAATATATGGAATTGGAGTGCAAAGCCAGATAACCCTTTCAGCGCGGGGACCGTCTTTGACAGATTTTTTCTTCTATAATGGTCGTAGACCCATATCACAGGTATTCAAATAAAGCGGAAAGAGCTAACTAAGACATTTATGATGATTTCAAATTGGAAAAACCCTTTGGGCTCCATGGTTTATACAAAACTATTTCAGGGTTGTGAGGGCAAATAAAAGCATATGAATATATTATGTACTATACTCGCCGTCAAATTAACCAGGATCGCATGATTTTCGGCGATTTCTCCGTCAATTCTGAACCGATTTTCTTGAAATTTTGCAGAGGCCATTTTCTATTCAAATCCTAACAGCGGTAAAAATTTCGCAAAATTATATTTAATATTTCAAAGTTAGACCAATAGAATTAGTTTAATGGGTTTATAGAGGGACGTCGTAATTTCAATTTATTACATGTCAAATGGTCTAAATTTTCAGGGATATTAGGATTCCGTTGAAATATGATTGTTACAAAATTTCATAAAAATCGGTTGACAATTGACCGAGAAATCAGCGAAAAACATGCGATCCTGGTTGATCACTTTTAATGTGACTTTGGGTATATATATGGTCTTGAAAGCTAAAGGGTCAGTATCTATTAACCCTTTAACCGCTAAATTATTCAATTGGAATTTTCACCCACTTGGAGTTGCGAGACACAACTTTAAGTGAGTGAAAATTATTCAGATTTGACAAAATGGAAGTCAACTATATTCAGATCTCGCTGATTGATGTTACGTTTTATCTTTAACATGTTTAAAAGCTGATAATGTAATGTGAGAATAAAAAAATACACGAACATAATCGGGACCGGCAGTAAAAGGGTTACTACATTACCTTGCCCTCGGGATCGGCAAACACCGCCGCTCGCCCGTTCAAAGTTATCACTTTATGAGACTCGTCAATTATCACAAATGACGGAATTCCTACAATAAAACAAAGTAACAAATGAAATATTATACAAGCTTTCATATTAGAGACATCGAAATGGTTGCTCTGTATAAACCATGTACACGACAGGTACTTTTTTCAATTCGAAATCATCATAAATGTCTTAGTTAGCTCTTCCTGGTTCATTTGAACACATATTTTATCAGGTTATTGGTCTATATACGGCCATGATTATGATTATAAATAGTTTACTCTTTCAGTACTCTTTTAGTTCGGTATAAGTGACGATACATAGAAACCCATCCTTTATTTGACAGGCCTATTGGTAGTTACCTCGTAGATATTAATCATTTATCCCAATACCACTTTTCAACCATGCTTAAGAGAATACTTATTTTGAACCAATACTAGAGTGACTCAGCCTGTCACATGACCAGATAAGCCAATCACCTCCATCACTCAGTTGTTATTTAAATTACTATTTAGGGGGTAGAATATCATATTCGGCCCTTTTTTCTATAATTAGGTCCGTATCAATTGGCGGTGATATCTATAGATATATCCTTAATTTGACAGATACATCCTTTATTTCACAGACATATTATTCAGTTATCTTGTAGTATCACTGGTTACTGTAGATACTACAGTCATTTAGCTTCACACACACATCATCTTGGGTGTATACCCGACAAAAAAGATGTTGGAATAATGTCGTTTTATTGTTGTCCCAGCTGCGCAAATGATGGACCAACATTAACCCTTGTCCTGCTGAATTGCTTTAATTGTATTTATCGCCATTTGAAGCTGGAATTGCTAACGCAATTTCCAGCTTCAAATGACGAAAAATATGACTATTTATGAAAAATAGACATGTCTAAAATAAAATTATTGGATGAACAAAGCATCTACTAAAAACTATTTTATCAAAATTAAGTGATATTTGTATTGATCTAAAACATCCTTAACCCCGTATATATCCGGGCATAGCAGGACAAGGGTTAGACCAGTGGAGTTCAGTGTCGTGTTTTCCGGGTTATAAACGAGTTCTGGGATTGAAACGGTTAGCATCATATAATTCCGGGTTGATGCACATGCGACATGGCTGTATACATGGTATATGTGCTGTCTATGTGTGTAAATCAATCTAATTGACTGTGAGCGTAGTCAAACACAACCAACCATGATCAGTGATGATACGTACTATTATACAAACAGACATTACAGCACAGTTGACGTTTTGTGGTGGTTCAGTGATATAACCAGAATGATAGCTATTATTATTTTCAGAGCACGGGGGCCATGTTCCAAATGCGACCTAATCCTTGAATTTATTTTATTTTTCATTCATTTTAACATGTTTAAGCTGCACTTTCCAGCTTATAATGACGAAAAATATGTATATTTATGAAAAATAGGCATATCAATTATTTTATTAAGTCAGCATCTATCACACACAATTTTAAAATTTTCAGTGACGTTTTATTTGCCTGGAAACCTTCGTGAAACCCTATATATACGCCTCAAGCAGGACAAGGGTTAACCCTATCAGCGCGGGGCCCTCTTTAGATGACAGAATACGACCCCCGCACTGAAAGAATTTATAGTGGTCATAGACCACCCATAACCATGATACCATAGGTATTCAAATGAAGCAGAAAGAGTGTTGTAATACTTATATAATTATATATGGTCCCGTATAATTATATACGGCTCCAGCTGGGCTCTAACTGGGCAAGAGCTTAGCTTAGCATGCTTAGTGTTTCATTGATTTGAAGCTGGAATTGCTGACGCAATATCCAGCTTCAAATGACGAAAAAAAAGTTTATTTAAGATAAATATCTTTCAAATTGAATTATTTCAAATTGTGATTAACTGAGCACATACAACAAACTATTTTATCAATCTCAATGACATGTAGCAGCACATGGTTTAACCCTTTGGGCGCTAAGCGCGACTATAGTCGTTTTTAATCTGTTTTATCACCAGGTTAAATCACTGTTATTTTGAATGAAATGAGTGTTTAACCCTGTAAGCCTTCACGATGCATTAAAGCATCATTTTACAGCCCTGAAAACAGACTTATTTTTCCTACAACTAAGGGCTTTATAATGATAATTTCCATGAAACTGTTTACCAATACATAGCAATTTTCTTCAATTTTTAAACCACATCAAAGCATCTTCATTCACTACAAGTCGAGAATTGCGACAGCAATTCGCGGCTTGTAGTGGATGAAGATGACAACGGTAAATTCAGGCCTGAAAGGGTTAAACATCAAGATTTGCAAATGTTTTGTATCAAATTAAATTTCAAGTGGGTGGAAATTTAATTAAGATAACTCAGATAAATGATTAGAACATTGATAATATTGAATATAACATAAAATAGTAGAGGTGAACAGACCTCCGATTCCAAAGTATGTCTTGAGTTCTGCCCCTCTGGGATCCTGATAAGGAATTGAGTACCATGGCATCTCAGCGAAATACTCATTAAATGACGGCTCTGCCCTGTCCGACGACACAAACACGATCTCAAGGTTCTTATTGGCGGCTTTCACTGAATTATACGTGTCCACAAGTTTAGGTGTGAACCCACGACATGGCGGACACTGAAAACACATCATAACACAAGTTTAGGTGCGAACCCGCGACATGGCGGACATTGAAAACACATCATGTAATACAAGTTTAGGTGCGAATCCACGACATGGTGGACATTGAACACACATCATAACACAAGATTAGGCTAGAACCCGCGACATGGAGAACACTAAAAACACATCATAACACAAGTTTAGGTTTGAACCCGCGACATGGCGGACACTGAAAACAGATCATAAACAAGTTCAAGTAGTATTAGTAGTAAAAGATTGCTTTACGTCACTTTTCGGCACAAATGGTCTTTTAAGTGACATTGTAATACGATAAAATACCATGCAAGCACTCAAATACCCCTCGGCTGATGCAGTGACTCTATATATGGCAGGTTTCAAGGCAATTAAGTGAAAATAAGAACGATTTATTAAAACTGATAAAACCAAAATGGCCGCCGCAGCCTCGTTTTCAGTCTCACATGAAAACGGAAAAAACTAATAGACTCGCAGACCCCGAAAACCTATATATAAATACCAGGTTTCAAAGGAATTCTGAAAAAAAAGTTGAAAAAAAAATTGGTCGGCAGGTGGCGGCCTTTTTGATTATCGGTGGAAAGCTGAAATTCTAATCAGGTTATCCCCATACTCATGGGAAACTTCACATAAAAAATTGGAGATCCAATAATTATTTTTCAAGTTATCGCGTTAACAAGGAATTATTAAATTAAAAAATCAAGATGGCCGCCATAGCCTCGTTTTCAGTGGCACACGAAAACGGACAATGCCAATAGACTCGCAGACCTCGTAAACCTATATATACCAGGTTTCAAGGGAATTATGAAAAAAATGAAGTCGGAAAAAAATGTAGTCGCCAGGTGGCGGCTATTTTGATTATCGGTGGAAAGCTGAAAATCTAATCAGGTGATCTCCATACTCATGGGTAACTTCACGTAAAAAATTGGTAAGATCCAATAATTATTTTTCATGTTATCACGTTACCAAGAATTTTTTTAAATCTTCGACCTTGACCTTTAACATATGACCTTGGGTAAAAAAAAGTGCCGGGAGGGGTTGAATATCTGTATGAATAATGAATTCAATATGTTGCACCATCATGGCATGTTGGTGTAGTAGCCAAAAGAGTGAGTGCGGCGGCGGCGGAGACGGCGGCGCACGAAGGGGACGAACAATACCCCTTCGGGCCCAACGGGCCGAGGGGTAAAAACGTTGTAGTCAATTGATGAGATGAATGTTGTACAGATGATGATGTGGGGGTGGGGGCGATAGGGCATGGTGGGTTATTGAGAGCGTTTTCCTTTGCTCGCCCGATAAGGGGTTCTGGGCATGTCTACCCAGTCACACGAGCACTTTAACGCGGATTGAATCCGAGATAAATATTATATTCCGGGTTTACCACGGGATCGTTCACATGGTAAGCGGGGCAGATTCGGGTTAAATGAAATAACACGAGATATTTTCGAAAATTCTCGCCCCTACTCAGGAGGTTGGGCAAATGTTTTAACCCGGAATAAAACGTGTAACTGATACTATATCCCGAGATATATTGTACGTCTGACAGCAAGATGAGTCAGGCACGGGTTTAACCTGGTAATAGCGTTCCAGGAAGATAAAGTAGGCCCTACAAATATATTTTGAAGATTACAGTATTAAATAACAGAAAGCAGCACAATGTATGTTTGTTGCGATAAAGTGTTCTGTCTTACATTAAGTTCAACTCGCCGAAACGGCTGCAGGACTGTATGCTCTCCGTGGAGTTGAAATGGCACACGAATGAACAGGTCCAGTGACCAGGGGGTAAGATGTAAAGTCGGATGATAGGTCTTCAGACTTGAAATCAGACTATAAACCTGCACCTTTACCTTTTATTATTATGTCATAAATTACACTCTGCAGATCCCTTCGAATCCGGGCCACTTAGTATAGCACTTTTGACATAAGCCAAAGAACTCCAAGAACCTTTTATATTGTGAATAAACATGATAAAGACCAGTGGTAGAGTAGGCGGATGAAGCTATTAGCAGATTGGTGAGGACTTAAATCATGCTAATGTGAACATCTGTGCGTTTGTTTCCAGGACAATTTACTGCATCCAGTGTACCTCAATCTGTATTCGAAAAATAGTGCAGAAGGGCACGTTGTATTCTCCTACATGATTGCCCTATGTTCAGAAGATCTCATATTCAGAAGGTCCTATGTTCAGAAGGTCCTATGTTCAGAAAATATTTGTTCAGAAAGTCCTTTGTTCAGATGGTCCTATACTCAGAAGGTCCTATATGTTCAGAAGATCCTATATTCAGAAATATTTGTTTGGAAGATTCTATATCCGGAAGGTCCTATGTTGAGAAGATCCTATATTCAGAAGATCCTTTGTTCAGAAGGTCTTATGCTGGAAATCATAAATAATTTCCATCTTTCGGCTTCAGGTATAAAAACATCTCGCGTTTCTTTTTTATTTCTTTCATAACTTTATTATTCCATTCTTCTAGGGATACACGTGAATGAGTTCCAAAGTTACGACGTTCTCGGAACTTCAAATTCCGAAAACCCCCAAGTTCCCGGAACTTGGAAACCTCGAACCCACGTTTCGAAGTTCCGTCGTCATGCGTGACGTTTTGCGCTGTGTCTTTTTTGTAATTGACTGATTTATATTTTAGTTTTTTTACAATGATATCTGATCACACTTCTGCAATTTATTTTGCTACGTCTTGCGTTACAAATTGCGCTGCGTCTTTGCGCCGTATTTTATACGTCCTAGGGGGTGCTGCGTCTTGTGTTACGTCTTGCTTTACGTAGCCTACTCCTATGCACCGCTGTTTGCATTTGTTCCTCGTGCCGCGTCTTGCGCGCCACTTGCGATGTTTCTTGCGCCACATCTTGCGCTTCTTCTTGTGGCGTTTTTTGTGCTGTTTCTCTTTTTTCAATGCAGGACATTCTGAAAATAGGAGCTTCTGAATATAGGAACTTCTGAACATGAGACCTTATAGACATAGAATCTTCGAAACAAGAACCCTCTGAACAAAAAGGAGCTACTGATTATAGGATCTTCTGAACATAGGACCTTCTGTACATAGTTCACCTTCCGAACAAGCACCTTCTGAACATAGGACCTTCTGGACATCGGACCTTCTGAATAAGGATCTTTTAAACATTGGGCATGCTGAAAAAGAAATATTTTTTTAACAGAGGGCCTTTCACTGCGCCAGTAGGTGTACTATTTTATCCCGAGTTTAGCCCCAAAACATGTCATGTGTGTGACCAGAACAAAAATTAATCCGTGTCTGTACCGGGATTAACCCGCTATAAAATCTGTTTGTGTGACCAGGAAATGCGGACTAACCCGAGTTATATCTTGTGGTATAAACCCCGGATAAATAAACCGAGTCTATCCCGAATTCAATCCGAATTCAAGTGTGCCCGTGTGACGGGGGTATAGGGGATCTACCCCCAGACATTCCCAGACGGCCGCTATCCTCGGGTCGGATAGTCCCCAGAGTAACAACAGGAAGGGTAACATTCATTCCCCGTGAGAGACCTAATGCCAACACAAGCTATTGCCGGTTACTTAAGGCTACCACGGCCTACACCAGCGTATGCACTGATGCGGGTGCTGCATTGGCTCCGCTGTTGAGCGGAGGAACCAGGGTACGCCACTGGCAATCCGCCCGAAGATTATGGCCAGATATGAGGAGGCTGCAGCTGCCCTTGGATGATTGCTGTAGACTAGTGATTCCGTACAATGCCGTACACAACATTCAACAGACGGACCAGATCCCTAATGACCCTCCCAAGATGGGGGCGAAAAGTACTACTACTAGCAATCATCCCAGTACCCCACAAGTTTAAGTGTGAACCCGCGACATGGCGGACATTGAAAACACATCATAGAACAAGCTGAGGTTTGAAACCGCGACATGGCGGACACTGAAAACACATCATAACAGAAGTTTAGGTGTGAACCCGGGACATGGCAGACACTGAAAACACATCATAAAGAGATAAAACGTTTTCGTTTTTTTCTTATTTAATCACATTCAAACAACAAATTTAAAGGAAAAATTAGCTTTCAAATGCATATGGTTAGATTGGAATATCTTCCCATTTGAATTGTACAAATGAAAGTAAGTTTTACACATCTAAAGATGTGTCTAGCTACTACGAACCACAACTTCAAGTAGGTTAGAATTCAAATTATGTTATTTAGTGTTCTAGGATAGCAATGCGTTGTATCTATTTTCCGAGAAATATAATGTATCACTAGAAGTTGACCCCATGTTGGTTTAATGTTGGGCCAGCCCTGTAGTATCCCAGTAAGCACGAAACATTTGCATAACATGTGTACAACGTCGGCCAAACAAACGTCTTCGACGCTGGTCTAACATTGAACAAAAGGTATACAAATGTTTTGTGTTTACTGGGATAGTGCTTGCTGGGTTGTCATTGCTGGTCATCATGTACGTAATATATATACCGTAGATCTGGTCATTTTCGCGTGTTTAAATTTTCTGATTTTGGTACTAATCATGAAAATTCGAATTCGCGAATTTTAATTTCTCTGAAGTAAAGCTATAATAATAATAATTTTCGCGAGATTGTTGAAATCGCGAATTTGTCCTCCTCGCGAAAATTTAAACCTCGCGTATATTGCCAGATCTACAGTATATAGATGTAGCAGTCTGGAAGGCAATGGCACATTTTTCATGTAGCCAAGGTTATACTAGAAAATCTCACATGACTAACATGCGTACAATTAATTACACGCTAGATGTGGTAACCAATTGATGCAGGGCCTATACATATGTTATACCTAATACAATGTAATAGGCTAAGGCTGTCATTAAATATATCACACTTGGGTGAATATTCAGGTTGTTATAAGTGCCGTACTATCATGACTATATCATTAACCCTACAAGCGCTAAGTTAAATAATTTAAATTTTGAAGTTGAAGTTGTGTCTCGCTACCGCAACACACAACTTCAAGTGGGTGAAAATTACTCATATGTGTTTAATTTGCGACCAAACATTTGCAAATCTTCATCTTAAACACTAATTTCTTTCCCAATAACAGCGATTTGATCGGATAATTGAACGGAGTAAAAACGTCTCGGACGGTAGTCGTACATAGCGTTGAAAGGGATAACCCTTACAGCGCTGGAAAAATTGTGTATAATCATGGAGACCAAAGGGTTTATTGCAATTTGAGATCATCATAAATGTCTTACCTAGCTCTTTCCGATTCATTTGAATACCTAAGTTATAGGTCTTAGGCCATTAGAAATATTTTTACTCTTACATTGCGGGGAACGACTTTAGTTGTCAGAATCTGACGTCTGCGGACGTCAGATTCTGACGTCTAAAGTCGATCCCCGCGCTGTAAGGGTTAAAGTTTTTTCATTGAAATAAAAACAGTTTGTTGTAAGAGTTCAGTTGATCAAATTACACATTCAGGTTGTGGTGCCGTACTATCATGACTATATCATTAACGTAGCGGTACCTACACTCTTATGTCTGTTATTTCATCTGGAGGCGGTAGTTAGAAACTAACGTAAGTGGCATCATACCATGTTATCAGATCATTTAACCGGTTTCACCGCTAAGCGCGACTAAAGTCGTTTTAAACCGTTCTATTAGCCGATCAAATCACTGTTTTGGGAACGGAGTGTGTTTCGCATAATTTACATAATATACTTTTAACATAAAAGTTAAGTAAAAATAATATACATTAATCATGTTAACAGGCAGCCAATGTGCTACTTGAGCAGGGGTCTATTCTCTGAAAACCTACTTGACCTAGTCATCACGGTGTATCAGTCTGTACACGCTGTAAAATTGATTTATGTTTTTTTTTTCGGAACAACCAAACAGCAAAGAATTACAATAGTAGAGCATTAGACAGAGAAATGACCGTAGCTTTGATCATGTTAACCATGTTAACCATTAGATCACTGAGATATTCAACTTAAATTTTTTGTCAATTGAAGTTGTGTTTCGCTACCGCGACACACAACTTCAAGTGGCTGAAAATGTCTGCTATTTGTGAAATTTAAGTCAAAATATATATCAGTGTTTCAAGATTGAATGCATATTTTACTGTGAACAACTCGTTATTAGGGGTTATACAGGTGCTGATAAAAACACAGAATGTCTAATCAGTGCTCTAAGGTTTAACCTTTTAACCGCCGGTGCCGCATACATTCGGGTTTTAATTTTTTATTAGCACATTAAATACCATATTTTAAATATGGTAAAGATAAAATGTGACATCAACCAGCAAGATTTGAAAAGAGTTGACCCCCATTTTGTCAAATCTGAATAATTTTCACTCACTTGAAGTTGTGGATCGCGTCAGCGAGACACAACTTCAAGTGAGTGAAAATTCAAATTGAATAATTTGGCGGTTAAAGGGTTAATCAGATGTATCCGAATGTGAATATGGTAGAAAGCTGACGCCTACCCAATGTGCTGAGAAGTAGAACCCTAACACCTTCCCTGCCAACTTCTCACTGTCAACCTCTTGGCTGTCGGGTCCTAGAAGTCGTCCCTGGATGATGTCAGCCAGTGATTTCGGCCTCCATGGGAAGTTGTTCCCCTCGGGATCTTGCATGAGACTGCTCCTTCCGTCACTAGTGATTAGCTCTCCCGTACACGCGTCAACAAACACCAAGGTTGGGATGCCCTGAACCTTAAACTTCTTGGATAGCTTCGTCTGAAACACACAGTAAAAGCAACATAAGCGTCTATCATGTCTAAACGAATGAATGTATGAATGAATGAATAAATGGGATTTTATACCACCTGTGCACATATAGGCTAGACTAGGCCAGGAGAACCTCCTGGGGTTGGTGAGATGACAGTGGCGACAACGAATAAACTACTCCATAAGCATGATAAGCACTGATAAGGGAGTAAATAAAAAATCCTTTTAGGCAGTTAAAATGATTATATAAGTGATGAGAATACTTCTAATTACAGTAAATATACAAATAATCATGTTGTGGAGTGTTTGACTGTTTTATTTTTTTAATAACAGAAGCAGACTGTATTGAATTATTTGATTAATAAAGCATCTTCCACAAATTATTTGATTTATTTCCCTGGTAGTCTGAACCCTCACAACGCTGAAAATTTTTTGTATAAACCATGGAAACCAAAGGGTTTCTTTTCAATTTTAAATCATTATAAATGTCTTAGTTACTGTTTTCTGATATATTTGCATACCTTTGTTATGGGTCTACGGCCATTACAAATATTTAACCCTTTCAGTGTGAGGATCGACTTTAGACGCCAGAATCTGACGTCTAAAGTCGGTCCCCGCGCTAAAAGGGTTAAATGTTCATTCTGTTGTTCACTGTTGCATAAGATCCCTCAATTAGCAGATAATTCATTGTACGACGATCTACGGTGCTACCACAACATAGAACCATTTGTTATCCCCTTGGATATGAAAGGGTGTATCTGCCACTTTGTAAAGTGGCAGATACACCCTTTCAAATCAAAGGGACCATTTGTTCCACTCTGGCACACCGCCAGACACATGTCTGTACACACGTCAAGCATGTCTAACCTCTCACATCACGCAGCATACCAGGCTTTACGTAGAGCAGAGAAAAGTGGAAAGTTAAAACTACATCACATCAGCTGCACGTCAGAAAAGCTAAAACAAAATAGGCCTAGTTGTTTTTATTCCACCTACCCATACATCTCCATATATCTGTATTATATAGAGCCTGTCTTATACGTGAATGATCGCCAGTGTGCTGGGAAGTGACACGTTAAAATAAACCGGTTGTTTTTTAACCTTTACAACACTGAATTTATTTATATAAAACACGGAGACCAAAGGTTTTTTTCCAATTTGAAATCCTCATAAATGGCTCAGTTGGCTCTTTCCGATTCATTTGAATAGCTGTTATTCTGTGAATCTCAATCGCCTTGACCTGCAATATTATCACCTAGCAATCTAATACAATGAAGTATGGGGAGAGGGATTTATCTAAAATTATTTTCACCGTGTAGCCATTCAAAAGGGTTTCCAGAGACGTCACTGCGTTTCACAGAATGGGTCTACGACCATTATAAATGTTTTAATTCTTTCAGTGCGGAGATTGTCTTAATACGTCAGAATCTGACGTCTACAGACGTCAGATTCTGACGTATAAAGACGGTTGGTTTCCGCGTTGAAAGAGTCAATCTATCCACATAGTCATGACAGTATACATCCATATATCGCATGTCTACAACTTGAATGATAGTGTATATTTGTTCAAAAAGCATGCTTTGCCAAAACTATTTTTTTCACAATGGGCACTACATAAAAACTGGCTTCTACCATGTAAACAGATATTACCTTTCACCACAACTTAGATGTAGTAAACAGAGGTAAATTAATAAATGTTTTCAAAAATACACAATCAATGTGTTGTGATCCCCAGTTTATCAAAATGATAACATCAACCTACAAATTAACCATTTAATCACCCTTGTCTCCATTATACAGAGCGGCGGATCCAGAGGGGGGGGGGGGTCCTGACCCTCACTTTTCCAAAACTAAATTGCCTCAACATCGATCAAAATTGGCAAAATGTTTGATACTCAAAATTTACTAGGGTAGTGCCTCAAGTTGATGCACTACCCTAGTCAATTTAGAGGGTCAAATCCAAATATTATACACTGTAGCTTAGAAGATTAAAAAAATCCGTGACACCTAAAACTTTTATTTTTTTTAAATCGGACCCCCTTTTTTAAATTCTGCATCAGCCCCTGATGCACCTAACCCTTAGAGCACTGATGTCAACTGCAGTAGACATTCTGTGTTTTTATTAGCACCTGTATAACCCCTGATAACAAGCTGCTCATAGTAAAATAAGCCTTCAATTTTGAAACACTGATATATATTGGGAATTAAATTTCACAAATAACATACATTTTTAGTCCTTTAGCGGAACACAACTTCAGGTGATTGAAAATTTGAAATGACTTCCCCTGACATGATTTTACAATGAGGATGTTCTCAGATTTCGTTTGATATATATTTATATTACACTTACATATGGGTACACTTACTGAAGTATTTCACAATAATAATTATTATGAGCTCTGCCTCATTTTGAATGAGTGAGTGATCAAGAAATAAAAATGCGATTAAATGAATGCCGCACCGTGCTATATTAAACGAGAAAACTTGATAGTAATGCTGATTAATATTGGTTAAATGGTATGTCAACTAAACTAATAACCGTTTCATTTAAATCAAACAATACAGACTGAAATGAAGCTGGTTCACCAAGCTATACATGTCATTGTCACGTTACGCGTTATATTGAATAAATCGTTACTTCCAGGAACATATTTCCAATGTTTTAAGTTTTTGTTTTTTTGCACTTTTCATGTATCGTATAATAATGTCTTCAGTACCTTCGTTTATATGGGTATATTTTCATATAGCTGAATGCACCACTTCCACGGCACAATAAATCATGATCACTTACAGCGATGTGAGCATGCAATTTAAGACTCTTGCAAACATGATGTGTCGGCAAGGCCTTGAGGTTGAACCAATGTTGGCCATTATTTTATCAGTTGGACCGACATCATGGACATTAGTACCCAGCAAACACATAACATTTATAAAACGTCGGCCCAACGTCTTCGACGTCGGTCCAACGTTGTATAAATGTTATACAATTTTTTTGCGTTTGCTGGGTAGAGTTTTCATCAGAATATCTGGTTGTCCGGTCTGAGTGTCTGGAGGGACTTCAAAGTGTTAGCTAGTCAGCATCAAGAGGTCTGTATGGGAACGTGAGTAGTATAAACTGGCCGTATCACAGCTCACTGCTCACCACTGAGGAGCATCCACAGAAGACACAAGTCATTGAATCAATGCTGGGCCAGCGTCGGAGACGGTTGGTCAACATCAATACAACATCGAGTCACTGTTTGTGTCGGCTAGGTCCCCTGCGCCAACAACCCTTTAACCACCGGTCCCCAATATTCGTTTTGTACATTTATTTTACATTTTTATTACATTACATATTGATCTGTGGATCTATAACTGTTTTTAGAAGAAGTTTTTTTGAGAGGCAGGCAGCGTTAACCACCACACCACGGCCCCGCCTTGAAGCATGGAGCTGGGATCAATTTAAAAGCAAAACACACTAACGCGAGCACACACCAACGCGAGCGCGATCAGGCACACCACGAGTGACGCGACGACAGACGCGAAAATCGTGTGACTGTCCACACACCAGCACGACGACCAACGCAACATGTTAGGCACGAAAACCGGCACTACGAAAATGTAACAGTTTTGAAAACGATCACGTTGCCTTTATCGCTCCCGTGCGTCGTCGCGCTGGTATGTTTTGGCCATGATCAAATAGTGTGTGTGTTTGAAAAATCCGACGCGACGTCGCGCGGGCAATCGCGTTGGCGTGTTCTGCCATTATTGTGGACGTGGTGGTATACTGGCCAAATGTGTGTGTACATTTCCTGGAGATGCATATAGATAGGATTATCGCTAGCTACGGCGTGACAGACATGCAGTGCTAACCATTACAAATGTAGCTGTGTACATTTCCTTGAGATGCTTCAGATAGTACAATGCCCGGGGGATTATCGTGCGCTCAATGGCGTCTGTTGTTCCCGCTTCTAGAGCCAGCCGCGCGATAAGACAAGGATGGACGTACTTGACCTGCGAGATCAAACCTTAAGTATACGCGCCAAGTCAAATAGTCGTAACTGCTTACTTGCAAAGTAAGCACTTACTGTTTGTCTTGCACGGCAAGTGACGCTTCCTACTCCATAATACTACATGTATATATTATTTATAACAAAATTAGACAGTCAGTCAGAGGCTGCAAACTTCCAAACTTCCGCAGTGATTGTGTATTGGGTTCAGGTCGTAATCAGGATCATCCCTAAAATTGAATGAATTGTTCCTTGTTCCGAGATACATCTCTGATAAAGGTTTCATGGAAATCCGTTCTCCACTTTGAAAGTTATCCTGCAGGCAGACAGACAGACAAACAACCAACATGACCAAAAACATAACCTCCTTTGCCCGAAGTAATGAAGACATTGGTAAAATCATAGGAGCATTCCTCGTCTTTATTCGAATATTTAATCACTCTACCATATCTACCCTTGTACAAATGGATGTTTGGCATACTTGAATAAACATTGAAGGAAACCATCGCAAAGAATACAAGAAAGAATGGGGCTTCAGGCAACCTTTGTGCACATGTAGGCTAAACTTGGTCAGGCGAACCTCCTGAGGATGGTGAGATGGCACTGCCCTCCAGACAAAGCATTATAAATTCGATTTCTGGTGTCTGAGGCCAAGCACGTTACCTCTCGGTTACGGAGGCTCCCCAGAATAATAAATCTTTACGAGCAAGGGGTTAGAAACATTCCTTTCTCTGAAACCTGAAAGTCAGAACGGGGGACGAGCCCGCAATCCCCGACTTTCCAAGCAGGAAGTTTATCTCGACTTATTGTGGATAAAGATGACTTGAAGAGGGTGACAAATTAAAGAAAATTACCATGTATTGTTAAACCAGTTCCATGGACATTTTCATTCTAAAACCCTTTGTTGTAGGAAAATTAAGTCTGTTTACAGGGATGAAATGTGATGTTTTAATGCATCGTGAGGACTTAAAGGGTTAAACCACTGCACCAGGGCCCCCACCCTTGAAAACCATTGTACAGTCCTTCAAAATAAGGATGTTTTAACTCTTTCACCACTGAGCGTCGTTTTTAATTCGTTTTATTAGTCGATCAAATCACAGCTATGGAGAATGAAATAAGAGTTCAATCATCAAGATTTGCAAATATTTGGTATCAAAGTAAACAAATATGAGTAAATTTTCACCCACTTGAAGTTGTGTAGTAGTAGTAGTAGTAAATCATTGCTTTACGTCACCTTTCGGCACATATGGTCTTTTAAGTGACATTGTAATACCATAAAAAGATTGTAGTCAATTAATGATGTACAGATGATGATGTGGGTGGGGGTTGATAGGGCATGGTGGGTTATTAAGAGCGTTTTCCTTCGCTCGCTTGAAGTTGTGAGTCGCGGTAACGAGACATGTTGGTTTCGTCATTTTTACCAAAGCTCTGCCGCGATCAGCATATACTAACCCCACATCGCACCTGGCCTACCGTCCACTGATCCATAGTGTTTAGTTTGGCGGCCATCCCGCCACTTTTGCGGCGTCAAATTCAACAATCCAATTCGTCAGTAATGCTAGTTATTGAGCCAGTGTTTGGGTTGCTACACTGGCTAAGGCAATAAGCGCCGACGGGGAGCGATGTGTGATACATGGATAACGGCGGGCCTTCTGGCGCTAACTACATCCAGTTGTCTGCCATCCTGAAAACATTAGTGCTATGTGTCAAAGGCAAACAGCAGTAACTGCTTACTTTTCAAGTAAGCAGTTACTGCTGTTTTTCTTTGCACAGTTATCTGTCATGCTGAAAACATTGATGCTCTAAGTGCCAGATGCTCCAAGACCATGAAGCACGTTGTGCAGATAAAGCATTACTTTAAATGTTGAGCCAGCATCTGGTAAGTTGGCTCAGCATTTATCCTACTCCCGTCAATGTTTTAGTTTACTCTGCTCGTTTAATTATGCTGTGTAGCATATGTGTTATTTCAACATTGCAGACCTCTATTAATACAATAGCTGAGCATCGAAATATCTTTCATTGAGGGGAGGAGTGGGTGTCAACACATTTTGATCCTTCTGGGCACTAGGTGTTAGTCTGCTGCTTCATGAATGTTGTCTTATAGCATGGTACGAAGTCTGTAACAGTGACACAAGTGAGACTGTTCCTTCAGGAGTCTGGCATTGACTATGGCCGTTAGCCAGAGTACTCCCTGCCACTGGAACATCCACACAGAAGCGGTGCTAATAAATACAGTTCACCAATCAGGATCCGATTTATGAAGGTCTCTAACTCCCCTGTAAAATAACCTCCGCCCTAGGTCAAACTTTTTGAACTGCAAATTACTGTTACCTCGATGTTACTACGATGAAAACACCCTTGTCGCATCTAAGCACAACATGGCATATTTTGACAAAAAATAATTTGACGCTTATGTATTCATTCAATGCTGAAATATTTCTGTATAAACTATGGATACCAAAGAGATTTTTACAATTTGAAAGGAATAAAAAATAGAATGTACCGGGTGTAACCAGGGGTTACGGGGGTTAAAATCTCAACATATTTACAACAGGGAAAATAATTTTCATATTATATGAACTGAGTCGGTGCACTGTCTGCAATATGCCTGATCACATACATCCAGAGACCACGAGGTGGTATCGTAAATACGTTGTTTTAATGCCGGGCCAGCGTCGCAGACGATGGCCCGATATTAAAACAACATACATGGTGTTCATTGGGGGCCGGTGCCAGCCATTTTTACTGGCTCGAGGCCACGCGGTCCACAAACTGGCAATGTTTGAAAAAAGCAGAAAAACTCGCGTCGACATATGGATCTAAAAACACACAGGAAGCCTGCGGGCGGGAGCGGGCTGGGGAGGCAGTATATAATCATTGCATCATCCTACAGCTTTACCATGCAGACGAAAGGCAAACGGTTGTTTTCTCTAGCATCATGCATAATCGGATGATGGCAGATCCGGTCAAGAATATTCCGCACACAGATTCACTCAGTGGACTGGAATTGCTATGTCTCGTATTTTATTTTGTTTTTTGGAGGCAGTTTATCATGTTTATATCATAATCATTGCATCATTTATGGCTGGTCAACTGCATTGGTATTCCGCTAACGTTTGGGATATGTCTAAAATCATTGTCGTTGAAACTGAATTCCGTAGTTACGTGATTATTCATCAATATGATTGTGCAATTTAACCATGGTAACGCCACCAGTTAACGTCTGATTATTCTCCTATTGAATTGTTTGCTTCTATTTTTCATTCATTCGAAGTTGGAATTTGCTGACGCAATTTCCAGCTTCAAATAATGAAAAATATTTACATTTAAGAAAAATAGACATCTCCAATATTGAATTATTGAATAAACTAACCATCTACCAAAAACTATTTGATCATATTTAAAAATATAATATACTAAAGCAAAAAAATATATAATATACTAAAGCATAAATAAATTAATGGGTCATACAGACAGTGCTTAAATTAAATAAAATCTTTAAAAATATGTTACTGTGGAAATATCGCAGATCATGCTCTACACTTTATAAAATTGACGTGTAAATAGCGATCTGGGTTAAAAAAGATGTAATGAAATGTAAGTACACGTTCTGGGGTGAAGACTTCAAATGGTAAACATTTGGAACTAGTCTTAACAGTGATACATTTTGGCAAGGCGCGAAATTTCAAAAAAAAGCTTACCCAACGTCAAATCAAGGAAAGTACTCTATAGGATACATAAATAAGAAGCTTCCCAGGTTGTCCCAGGAAGCCTATTTCGCAGGCCCATTTGGTGTTCTTATAATTTTGATGCACACATTTTTAGTATAGAACATCTTTCTAGATTTCGTCATACACATTCTAGCACACTTAAATTCCACCCTTGACTACTTTTTGAACTCAGAACGCGTTTGAAAGCGTGAATTTCATTCAGAGTGTACGGGGACTACACTTTACTTGGTGACATAACACAATATAATACATAAATACGAAGCTTCACCGACAAAGAGACCGCTGCTGGTTCCACCTAGACTACTTTTTGAACCCAGAACACGTTTGAAAGCGTGAATTTAATTTAGAGTGGACGGGGACTACACTTTACTTGGTAATAGGACACAATGCAGCTAATACATGCATACGAAGCTTCACTGACAAAGAGACCGCTGTTGGTTGAATATTGTGTCACTGTTTGCTACGCCGGCCCAACATCAGGGAATAATTTGTTCCGGAAAAATGTGTAGCAGTTACATGTATGTAGCCGTGAAGGCACAAATGTACTATTGTCCATAACAAAAAACCTTGCTACACCAATAATATCTGACTATTGTGTAGTATTTCCACCCCATTTATGTAGCAAACTCCTCCGCTACACCAGCAAAATTATTCCCTGAAGATTAAAAAAACATTGGTGCAACGTGTGGTTTTAGTGGGCCGGGAGAAGGAGGCCCCCTTGGCCATAGAACACGAAACTGAAGTTGTGTGAAAGCTGAAAACTGTGCCACGGGCTATTCTCTCCTCGCAATTCCAAGCAAAAAAAGGGTCGTTGACCAAATGGTGTTTTAACGCTGGACCACCGTCTGCGACGCTGGCCCAGCGTTAAACCAGCATTGGGTTAACGACTCGCTGTGCTGGCTGTGTCTCTCTTCAAAGATAACAGACCAGTGATGGACAATGGTTGGGCCAATGCCTCAGACAATGACACAGTGTTTTTACAATGTTTTGCTTCAGATATGTCAGCTGCTTTGCACATCACCAGATGACATGATAACACAATGTACTGAACTAGCACTAGTGAAGAAGTGCCGCTAGAGATGAATGAATGGGGTTTCACGTCACCTGTGTGCACATATAGGCTAAACTGGGCCAGGAGAACCTCCTGAGCATGATGAGATGAATGAGATGACCTCCAGACACAGGATTCGAAATTCGACCCCTGGTGGTCTGAGGCTACTTTTCGGTCACAGAGGCTTCCGACAATAGTGAATTTTTACAAGTGAGCGGGGAAGAGACATTTTGTTTCTTTGTAACTTGAATGCCAGAGCGGTATTTATCTGAAACTAGAATGGCAATGCCTTGTATTCAAGAAGGTGTTTATTACTGATTACTTTACCACGTTTATCTATTTTAGCACTTTCAGTGCGGGGATCAACTATAGACGTCAGATTCAGATCCATTTATTTGATCAAACAAAATACATAGTAATATAGGCAGTATTATAAATGTTTTTTTTATGATCTGGAGACCTCCACTAAGACCAAACAATGGTCGATAGTGTGGAGGCCACGCACACGTCAGATTCTGACGTCTAAAGTCGATCATCGCACAGAAAGCGTAAGATATTTATAATGGCCGTAGAGTCATAACATCGATATTCAAATGAAGCAGAAAGAAGTGACTAAGACATTTTTGAATTCAAATTGAAAAAAAACAGTTTGGTCTCTTGGTTTGCATAAACATATGTCAGAGCTTTATGGGTTAAAATTTAGAGTAGCGCATACGTTACCAGTGGTTACGGACCTACAGTCTGTTTCACCAGAACCTGGGAGTAGCCTTTTTCCAATTTAAAGAGCGACTGAGCAAATTGGAAAAAGGCTTCTCCCAGGACCCGGTGGAACAGACTGTAGCAGGACAAAGGTTAGCACAATCACATGAGTTCACATTGATGAAGGAGAATTCCGGATACACCCGGATACCATGGATACCAGGAAATAGATACGTCCCCAATGGGACAGAGCATCCACACCATCCGGGTCTAAACTCAGATAAATCAGATAAGAGGAGTTACTGTATCTGTAACTGTTCACTGATCAACTCATGTTGGTGTAAATAATAAACCTACGCCACGTGTATTAAACGCTGAATTGAATAATTTAAATTTTCATCCACTTAGAGTTGTGGATCGCGGTAGCGAGACACAACTTCAAGTGAGTGAAAATTACAAATAAATAATTTAAATTTTCATCCACTTAAAGTTGTGTCTCGCTACCGCGATACACCACTTCAAGTGGGTGAAAATTAGAAATAAATAATTTAAATTTTCATGCATTTGAAGTTGTGTCTCGCTATCGCGATCCACAACTTCAAGTGGGTGAAAATTACAATAATTTGTTTAATTGGGACCAAAACTATGCAAATCTTAACGTTTAAACTCGCATGTCGTTCCCAATTATAACAGTGATTTGATCGTCTAATAAAACGGATTAAAAATGACTACTAAAGTCTATGACACAGTTATCTGGAGCGCATGCTTTTCGTCGATTTCTCCGTCAATTCTGAACCGATTTTTTTGAAATTTTGCACAGGACATTTTCTAGTCATGTCTTACTCCTTAATTAACTCGTACCGCTTCATTTGAGTATCGTACTTGTGATATGAGTCTATTGGGTTATTTTTTTAATTCTTTTAATGCGGGGACCGACTTTGGATGTCAGACTCTGACGTATATAAATCTGACGTCTAATTCCGATCCCGGCGCTGAAAGGGTTAATGCTGGTCCAGCGTCATAGACTGTGGGCCAACATTAACACAGCATTGGGTCAACGTCTTGTGTTTGTTCACTGATCAATCCATGTTGGCGTACTTACTAATCCAGCAAACACAACACATTGTTCTAGTGTTGTTTCAGGGTTGGACCATCGTCGCAAACGGTGGAACAACATTGAAACAACATTGGGATAGTGTGTTGTGTTTGTCGGATTAAATCTAGAGTGAAGAGAGCCGAGGAAACAAGAGAAGTTGTCATTTAATGGTAGCGGTGTCATGTTAAGCCTCTTAAAACCATGTTAACCCATATATGAACATGGTTAAGGTAAATGATTTTACAGAGTGACCAGGGTCACCTGCCCAGAGATTGGTTGGTGGTGGACGGTTTTGACATCAAATTTTTATACTACAGCCACTCAAAATACTCAGTTTTCCATGTATTTTTTCAACTGTTGTGAAGGGCGGCGTTGCAGAGTGCTGGGTGAGGCCGCCAAGCACCGCCCACCGTGGGCAGAACCCTGAATGACGTATACACCCTTCGATATCCAAGACTTTGAGGAGTGTATTCCGTGGATTAATTCGCTGGATATAATCACCGTCATATCTGATCAGATGTAGATTAAGATATAATCCAAATAATATAACAGATACAGTTTGAACCGTCAGGGTCGGGGGCCCTAGGGTAGTGGTTAGCACCGCTGCCTTTCACGCTAGAGTTCGGAGTTCGGTTCCCGGTCTCGGCGGTTTGAAAGAGCAAAAATGTTTCTTCCCCATCCACGTGTAAATCTCAGTATTGTGGGAAGCCTCCGTGACCGAGAGGTAGCGTGCTCGGCCTCAGACCGCCAGGGCTCGAATTTCAAGTCCTGTGTCTGGAGGAAAGTGTCATCTCATTCATATCACCATACTCAGGAGGTTCTCCTGGCCCAGGGTCGGGGGCCCTAGGGTAGTGGTTAGCACCGCTGCCTTTCACGCTAGAGTTCGGAGTTCGGTTCCCGGTCTCGGCGGTTTGAAAGAGCAAAAATGTTTCTTCCCCATCCACGTGTAAATCTCAGTATTGTGGGAAGCCTCCGTGACCGAGAGGTAGCGTGCTCGGCCTCAGACCGCCAGGGCTCGAATTTCAAGTCCTGTGTCTGGAGGAAAGTGTCATCTCATTCATATCACCATACTCAGGAGGTTCTCCTGGCCCAGTTTAGCCTATATGTGCACAAAGGTGGCCTAAAGCCCGATTCATTTCATTTCATTTTTTTGAGCCGTCAGAATGCCATGTTCACCAACATCTTGTTTTAACCCTTATCACGCTACTAGTAAATTAATCTATTAAAATTTTAACCCCCCAAATTACTTATATATATATATATGTTTAATTTGAGACCGAACATTTGCAAATCTTGATGTTTAAATACTCATTTCATTCCCAATAACAGTGATTTAATCGGCTAATAAAACGGTTTAAAAACGAATAAATTCGTGCTCAGCCGTGAAAGCCCTCACGATGCACTAAAGCATCATTTTACATCCCTGAAAACAGACCTAATTTTGCTACAACCAAGGGTTTTAGAATGAAAATTTCCATGCGACTGGTCTACCAATACTTCACTTTCTTCACTTTTTCACCCACATCAAGTCATCTTCATCACTACGAATCGGGAATTGCGACAGCAATTCGCGGCTTGTAGTGGATGAAGATTACAATAGTAAATTCAGGCTTGAAAGGGTTAACCCTTTGTATTACTATTTCTTTGTGTTTAATCAACAAGAATCGGTAAAGTTTGTTTTCAAGTTGAGCAAATAAAGTATTTTTACACACCTAAGTTTTGGGTCGCGGTACATACGGTCAGTATTGACCGTGACATCTATCGGGAGTTAATAAATAATAGTTCTAGCATGACTATAGTATTATATTTATAAGTGCTAAAAATAACTTCCCTGTGGTGGTAACAAACGGCTACCGGTTCCGAACCAGCCAGTATGGGTGACGCGATTAAGGGGGGGGGGGGGGGCAAGATATCTTGCCGTTACTCATAATCATGATAATATGACACACATTCATGGTAATGGTATAAAGCTTTCTCTATGCAGGTGGGCCCACAGACACAGAGCCATATATACATGATATACTCATGACAATATCATGAATATGTTGCACATGACGTCGAGATCTATATTTATTAAGACCGGCCTACGGCCGGTATCCTATTTAGTTTATTTTGCCTGAGTTTGTGTCTTCTTCAGGGGAAATAGGGGTGCTGTGTGTGGGAAACGGCTCACATTTTTGTACACCAGTCCTTATGAACATTTGCAATATAACGTTTCATGTCCTTAGGTTAAGTACTTTTGTGTTTAACAAGTGTTTAGAAAAAAAATAGTCACGATTATATTTGCGGTTAAGAGCTGAAAGGGTTTTGGTTGGAATAATGTTGACCCAGCGTCGCAGACGGTGGCCCAGCAATACATCAGCATTGGGCCAATGTATCGTGTTATCCGGTGTTTCTGCCGCCGGGATGTTAAAGCGTCACCAGCATAATGCAGCAGTCAGAAACACGGTACAATCACCCAATGCTGTTTCAATAAAGGGCCAGCGTCGGGTAAACATTGAAACATAATTGGTTGAATGCCACGTGGGTGCGCAAAGTATACAACAGACCCGGTGATAGATTAGTGTTGGGCCAGCGTCGTAGACGATTGACCGGCATTGAACCAGCAATGGGCTGCAATGCTATCCACCGGAATTTGGTGGATAGGCCTACATCCTTTATACGAGGTACATCATAGGCAATTAATAAATGAATGTTGGCCAGCACCAGCGATGGTGGTGGAAGGAATACACGCCGAAGATATATTTGAACTTGGTTCTTTCCTTAATTCTATCCTGGACATTTAGGCTTCTGGTCCATGAGGAAGACCAATACACTGATTTTTTTGTCTATATCACTCAAACAGACTAAAGCCGTTATCTTTATTTTGACATTTTTGAGAAGGCTACGCGAAAATTGCTTAGCAATCGAATTATTATTTTACTAATAAACAATTAGTGAAACATTTTGAAGAGTGAGATTTATGAAATGAAGCTTCAGTGGTACAATATGATACATTGTATACCATATCACTCGAAAGGCTACATGACATCGCCGATAATCGGGTAAGGGGGTAGGAATCGTGTGTGGCGTCACCTCTCAACCAAAGAGACGCCCCGACAATACAGGAATACGTATTATAGGTCTAATATACATGATATAGGCTATATTTTATACCTGTTATAGCCTGTATAATCACATCACTCCCTGATGCCTGCGTTACAAATCCAATTTTGTCGCCGTCCGATGATCGACCGACGTATTTTTTCGCCCACGGGCCAGCGTCCAGCCGATGCTGGCATGTGATCATCGGTTGAACTTGGATGCTGGTCCGATGGGCGAAAAAATATGTCGGTCTATCATCGGATGGCGGCTGAATTGGATTTGTGACTACTTAGGCAAATTATCATGATTATGTGTACCAAGCCTAGGCTGGGTGTCATTTAAAATTGAATCGACACGTTAGCTTTAATTTATTTAAAAATACAATTGCGAATCCAACAAAAAAGACATCTGTACCACCGCGAGTTATATAATATTTATATATCAGCTTCATGTAGATTAGCTATGTAGATCATGATCATGAATGTAGATTAGCTATGACTACGCTGCAGCCGAACCTAAACAAACATGGTCTAACTTAATATTATATAAACAGATAAATCCGTGTGGCAGCTCCACAAAAAACGCATGGGAATAGTTGTGAAGACTAACGCTGAAAGCCAGAGCTAAGCTAAGTTTATATCAATAAATGCGTCTAATTTAAACATGTTAAATGAGTGTTAAACAAGTTCGTGATTTTTGCATTGAAGACTAACTTAACCCTTAACCCTTTCACCACTGAAGCTCGTTTTTTTGTGCTGAATGCCATAGCATTCAGCACATAAAAACGGGCTTCAGTGGTGAAAGGGTTAAAGCGCTGAGCGCGACTATAGTCGTTTTTATCTGTTTTATTAGCCGATCAAATCAGCCATGGGGAATGAAATGAGCGCAAGATTTGCAATTGCTTGGTCACAAATTAAAGGTGATCTATCACCCCTTATATCGTATGAATAATTATGTCCTTAAATGGGGTGATTGGCTATCATGTGACTATCACATGATAGCCAATCACCCCATATATGGGGTGATTGACTATCATGTGACTATCACATGATAGCCAATCACCCCATATAAGGAAACACTTGTGCCCCATCTTGTCGAAACTTTGCTTTATTTGTCACAAATTTATTCACACTATATAAGGGGTGATAGATCCCCTTTAAAGAAGTATGAATAATTTTCACCCATTTGAAATTGTGGGTCGCGGTAGCGAGACATAACTTCAAATGAGTGAAAATTTAAGTTTTTCAATTTAGCGTTTTGAGAGTTAGTAATCAAAATGTTACCTGTGTTACATGACAAATGAATGAATGAGGCTTTAGGCCACATTTGTGCACATACAGGCGAAACTGTGTCAGGAGAAGATTTTGAGGATGGTGAAATGAATAAGATGACACTGCCCCCAGACAAATGGTTCGCAATTAGAACCCTTGCATGTAGTCTGCATCTTCCACAACAAGTTATCTTACCCACGAGCACGCAGTGCGATACCTTGCTTTATCGAGCATAGGTTCCAACTATTTTAAATAGCCAGATACCTTGAATGTCGCGCGTCGCAAGACCGGCCAATCAGAGAGCCCTTGACCAGGCGTTGACAGCTGGCTGAGAGCATGGCTTGCTTGTTTTCCGTTGGTATGATAGATCAGATAGATAGATAAGCTCGGAATCTCACGCTGATGTCATTGTGTTCCCAGCTCCCTGAATGGCGGCTACTATATGATTACTGGCCGCCATGACAAAATTCGGTACACGTCACTGTCCAAATGAGAGATTCCCAACTTGTCTATATAATACATCTAGCAACGGAAACATGTGACTGTGTATGAGAGATGAACAAGAGGTCAATTCTTCGCGACCTTTTATGACATATTTATTAATCTGAAAAATCCAATGAGGTTTGAATCTCAGACACACCCCCAAGATGACCACGTAGACAGAATAACTGATTGTAGTACTTGATACGGCCAGGCTCCTGTGGTATGCACTTGCGTGAGACTGGCCAAGGGAAGATGGTAGTCTGAGGTCGAGCAGGGTGCATCTTGGTCAGTTCAGAGGCACCCCACAATATTGAATATTTATGAGTGGGCAGTGTGTTTCTTTAAAACCTGAGTGCTAGGACAGGGGACGAACACGCAAGCCCCGGCGTGACAGGCATTATCGTAACGGTAACCATTACACCAGGGCCCATGATACAGGGCAGACAGCAAACATCACATCACAGGCGGGGAATGTTACGCAGATGCTGTAAATATGTCACACATAAATCATCATGAAATGGACCACGTTTCTGCGTTTCAAAGGAGGGTTGAAATAAACATGATCATGATGCTAGGACAGGGGACGAGCACGCAAGCCCCGGCGTGACAGGCATTATCGTAACGGTAACCATTACACCAGGGCCCATGATACAGGGCAGACAGTAGTACATGCATCGAATAAAATGTAGACGGGAAATGTCGCAGAGAGGAAGCAAATAAAATTATACTTCACACAGACCATGTGAGGTGTGTATAACGCGTTGGTAACTGAGATGTATAGTATGCTCCTTGATAATAGTACTACACCTGATACACACGGTACAGGGCATGTAGTAGTACAAGCAAACATCACATCACAGGCGGGGAATGTTACGCAGAGGCTGTAAATATGTCATACTTAAATCATCATGAAATGGACCACGTTTATGCGTTTCAAAGGCGGGTTGAAATAAACATGATCATGATGATAAATGTAGTATTGAAAAAATAGTTCCAAATCACAAGGTAACTGTGGTACGTGGTACTGAGCTACTACGTATATTTCACAATATAGGCAATATCAACATGACCAAGGCATAGCTCAGCAATATGAATATAATTCATCATGAAAAAGGACCGTATTGATTTAGTAGAATCCCAACTTCAAATGAATGGAAAGAGCATTTAAATTAGACTTCGAAATCAAAATTGTAACCCTTAGTGCGCTAAGTTATTGCATTTAATTTGTTACAAACTTAAGTTGTGTCCAGCTACCGCAACTTCCAATTGGTTAAAATTATTTATATCTGTACAACTTAATTCAAAATATTTGCCAGTCTTGCAAAGTTGATGCTCATTTCTCATGTTTCGCTTGTACATTTTCTGTTTTGAAAGACAAATAAACAGAAAGTCTAGACGCGGCTGAAAGCTGCTATAGACGTGATTAGCACTACAAGGGTTAACCCTGTAAGCCCTCATGAGAAAGCGCTGATTTTTTTTCATATATAAACCATGAAGACAAAAGGTTTTTTTTCAATTTGATATCATCATAAATGTCTTAGTTAGCATGGTTAGCTCTCTCAGATTTATTTTAATACCTATTATATCATGGCTATGGGTCTACGACCATTATAAATATTTTTACTCTTACACATGTTACAGTGCGGGGATCGATTTTAGACGTCAGAGTCTGACGTCTACCATGTCTACAGACGTCAGATTCTGACGACTAAAGTCGGTCACCGCGTTGTAAAGGTTAAGCCCTCACGATACCTCAAAACATCATTTTGCATCTCTGAAGAATGACTTAGTTTCCTAAAACCAAGGCTTTTTAGAACGATTTTTTTCATGGAATTATTTAATCATGTTAATAATTACAATATATTTTTTTTCATTTCCCACCAACTTCAAATCACCTTCCTCCACTACAAGTCGAGAATTGCGATAGCAATTCGCGGCTTGTAGTTGAGGAAGATGACAATGGTAAACTCAGGCTTGAAAGGGTTAACTGGGGGCATATCGTGATATGTTAGTATAGGCAATATATCAAGGAAGGGGCGGGAAATGTGGACTAAATCATAATAAAAATACTCATGTTGATTCAGTGCGATGGTAAGATGATATCCTGGATCAAAGAGAGTAGGATTGGATCTGTTGGGTTCATCTCTAGCTAACACACTTGCAGAATGAATGTTGGGCCAACGTCGCAGACGGCGGGCTTACATTAACCCTTTCAGTTCGGGGACCGACTTTACACGTCATAATCTGACGTTTGTAGACGTCAGATTCTGGTGCCATCTCGACCAATCAGAAGCCTACGATATATCGTAACTTGTACGAGAATACGGGCCCTGAGGTCTAAAGACGATCCCCGCACTGAAAGAATTAAGATATTTCTAATGGACGCAGACCTATAGCCATGATCAATATAAGTATTCAAATGAAGCGGAAAGAGCTAACTAAGACATTTATGATGACTTCAAATTGAAAAAAACTTTCCTCCATGGTTTATCATGTTTATAAATACACAAATATTTCAGCGTTGTAACTTGTAAGGGTTAACCCTTTAACCGCCGGTGCCGCATAAATTCGGGTTTTCATTTTTTATTAGCACATTAACATGATTAAGTACAACATTTTAAATATGTTAAAAATAAAATGTGACATAAACCAGCAAGGTTAGAAAAGAGTTGACTTCCATTTTGTCAAATCTGAATAATTTTCACTCACTTGAACATGTTGAAGCTGTGGGTCGCGTCAGCGAGACACCACTTGGTGAAAATTGAAATTGAATAATTTGGCGGTTAAAGGGTTAAGCGCCGCGTGTTTGATGGTGATATCCTTATTAATCTCACAGCACGATGTCTGTAGTCATGTCTGTAGTCGGTAGGAAATTGTGGCTAAACGTTTTGAAAACGTTGGATAAGAATTAGCATGATTATGTAGACGCTGGACCAGCATTAACATGATTAAATCAACGCAGGTAAAATCGAACGACACGTGTTCGGAATTCGCATGGTTGTATCCCCCTGGGTTGTATCAGAAATTTCTGATTGTATATAATACTGGTATATCAGGTATATACAGATATATATGACAATAACAGTTGTCTTAAAACCTTTACCCGCCAAGTTATCTTATTTTAATTTTCACCTACTTGAAGTTGTGTCCCGCTACCGCGACCCACAACTTCAAGTGTAGTATTAAGATTAAACCCTTGCAGTCCTCACGATGCCTAAAAGCATCATCTTGCATAGATCTGAAAAATTACTTAATTTCCTTCAACTAGTGGTTTTAGAGCGACAATTCTCGTGGAACTGTCTTAACAATAACACTATCATTTTTTTCATTTTTCACCCACATCAAATCATCTTCATCCACTACAGGTCGAGAATTGCGACAGCAATTCGCGGCTTGTAGTGGATGAAGATGACTATGGTAAATTCAGGCTTGAAAGGGCTAAAAAGGCTAGATAGTAGACTAAATATATATGCAGATATGCTCACCAGTAAAACGGTAAATTGTAAGAGAAAACTGACGAGATAGAGACTGTGTGAGGAAAACACAAGGATGTTTGTATGGGAACTACACGATTGTAGTCGTACCGCAGTCGTAGATGGAGACGATGCTATTCCGGGCATGAAGCTTGAGCAACAGGAGTTCATGCAATTCATGCCGGAATCACATTCTCGGAATTACACCACAGTCGTACTATATTATAAAATCATGTAAGAACTGGGAAATAGATCGAGCTATCATCACTGCAACCAGCACGGATGTTTCCTTACATACAATCACACGAAGAACATGAATAAGGTCAACAACTAACATGACTAACGAGATTGTAAATTTTGAGGATCTGATGTGGTGACATAATTCTGTTATAAACATGCGTATTTAGGTCTTCCGTTTACCATCAATAAAATGTGCAGTCACCATGAAGTCATTATTAGTGTTGTTGGCAACTTGTTGCTTTGAACATGTTGAATAGTGGAGGTCATATATGTAATACATGGTAATAACTGCTGCGCACAGTTATGAACATGAAGATAATGAATCTCAAATATGGAGGCCTAAAATATTTGTTTATTATTTATGCAGGTGGATTCATAAAATGACCACATCTACATCATTTACATGTAGGTAGCAGCATTCAAAATCATAAACACACCCACATGAATACCACGTACGTGAATTTACCTTTAACCCTTAAAGCGCTGAATTTTATTTTGAAAACCTTGGAGACCAACTGTTTTTTTTTCAATTTGAAATTATCATAAATGTCTTAGTTAGCTCTTTCCGATACATTTGGATACCTATGGTTATGGGTCTGCGACCATTAGATATATTTTTACTCTTACAGTACGGGGATCGACTTTAGAATCTGGGTTAAATCATAGATCTGTAGATTGGAAAAATACAATGGTATTCAGGTATTGTTGTAGATCGAGTTTTTTCTGTGCGCAGTCATCGGGATAAAGATCATTATTGATTAATCATGACATCTATCTTAATAGCTTTTTTGGCCTGTAATACATGTTGATAGACATTGTGTTTGATAGACAACTTCTAGTGGCTTAGAAAATGATACATGTACTTGCTATATCATGTATACAGTAGACAATAATCTGATATAAATTGTCTGGCATATACATGATATAGGCACTAAGACATTTCAGCAATGAAATAAAATGTGTATAGTATAATCATGAAAATTGATGGGCAAAAATTGCAGATAATTATGGTTGACTTCAAATTTAAGCTAGTGAGTATTTTTGATCCAGTTGAGGTTGTAGGTTGCTACATACATGATATCGCAAGACAACTTAGCTGCTTAGTGTGAATGGGAATTTGAATAATATTATAAAATGAGTTATCCAACCTAAATTTTGAACCTCTTGAAGTTGTGTCTCGCTACCACGACCCACACCTTCAAGCAGATGAAAATTACTCTAATTTTTTAAACCACATACATGCGCCTCTGAGCTCGTATCTCCGAGGATTTAGGCGCTATAGAAGCTACCGAATTGATTGATTGATTTGCAAATCTTGATGTATCTTTAAAACATATTCCATTCTCAATAACCATGACAACAGTGATTTAATCTACTGATAAAATTGATTTAAAATGTTCAACAATAGCTATGCTTAGCACTTAAGGGGTTAAAATTGTTAGTTTGTACCCTTTACCTATTAGTGACCCTTATGTGCCTCAGGACCATTTTTTCAATGAAAGTAATTAAAAATAAATTACACAAGCTATAGAATTAAGGATGTTTTGAACTTTCGTTTACTTACATATGAATAAATATATATTGTATCAGTGCTGGTGATTTGAGGCGTGTGATCACACGCACACGCCATCACACGCCTAAAACAAAGTTGAGGTGTAGGAAAAACAGCACGCCTCGTACAATGTACAGATACAAAGGCAACACTTAGTGGAGTGCAGATCACACTCCTTGCTTCACACTCCTTGCCCATTTAAGGAGTGTGATTTTCCACACACCACTATTTTTCAAACGACCAGCACTGTTGTATTACAATTAATCAATTGTAATTTTTTTTATGAAATTAGGTATTTTTTATTTAATGAACATACACTACTGTGAGGTGGGAATTGCAAGGTGAATGATAAATTCAGTCCAAAAGTGCCTCAGAATGCACATAGACAACACCGATTTTTCCCAAATTTTCTGGGGCCTGTGATTTTTTTCTCAGGGTCGGTAAATCATAAATTTCAGTGCCCCGGATAGGCGGAAAACATTTGGCGTAAAATCCTCCACTGGATCAGTGATGCAAATCTAGAGGGGGAGAGGGGGGGGGGGGGTGAAATAAGCAATAAGAATACAGCTAGGATATTCTGATTATATTTTCTATAAGATATTTAGCAATATCTAAATAAATTTATTTTCCTATACTAGACCATGAAGCCTGTGAAATTATGATTTAATTGCTTTTATATATTTTTAAATAATTATAACTGGTGATTGAATTAATTGATTAGCATGATCTGATGATTATTGGTGTAAACTGTAAATATTACCATGATTATGGGGTGATCCCTCTCAGTTTCTAGCCCCCCCCCCCCCTCAATAGTACTGATAAGAGAAAGACTGGTATACAGTGGTATAGTAATAAAATACATTTAATTGACTTATTAAATAATAATAACCCTTTTAGTGCTGTAGACATTTTAAACTCTTTATTTAAAGTACTCTATAATTTTTATAACATTTTTTTCGAAATAAGAATATTGACAACAAATTTTCAACAAAACTTTCAAATATACAGCCAGATTAAGGGTTTAAGAAAATTAAAAATGATGTCAAAAATTGTAATTATTGTAGATGTTTGATATTATGCAATTTATGTTATCAATAATATATGATCAGAACATTTTTATTATAAAGTAATAAACGGTCACTCAGACTCAGTCTCACCTTTTGTTTTCTATCTTCAAATGGTAGGGCAAGCCAAGGCATTTCGCTGTAATAACTTTGGAATTTACTTTCATCTTGATCAGACGACACATAAACTATTTCCAGATTTTTTCCTGCTTTGAATTTGTTATAAAATTCAATCAGCATAGGTGTGAAGCTGCGACATGGGCCGCACCAGTGAGCCGAGAAATACAAGCCAAGCACTGTGACTTTACCTTCGCCGGCAAGCGAAGAAGTGTCTCTCTTCTCGCCTCCTACTCCGTCGATAACAGTGTCACCAATTAATGACGATAGAGAAGACATATTTAGACTGTTTACTCAACAAATTACTAAAAGTGACAATTTATTAGTAAGCGTGTTGCTTCATAAACGTGATTTTCATCGATCACTTCGGTAAAGCGCTGCCAAAACACCAACACTTTGGCGCGTGCACGTAAACAATACAGTGAATGCCGCTATACAAATTAGTTAACTGTACACACTTCACACCACGCGCACTGGAGTTGTCTGTACAGGTCAGCAGACATCTGATGTCATTTCCTGCAAGACACGGGGAGCTGTTGGTTTTTCAGGGCCAGGTTATCCCACAGATCATTCATTGAACATACATGGTCTCACCATCCCCAAATGCCGCTCCCATTGAAATACATGTAAGCTTAGCTGCCTCAATTCCATGGGCTGATTACACCCCTTTTCGACAATATCCACATATAGTGTCGCATATCATGGCAAAACCTGATCTGTCCTTTTTCAAAAACAGGTTCGATATATGTTTGGTAACCAGACAGATTTTGAGCTACAGTCCATGACGTGTATAAACGTCAGAAAAGCTCAAAATTAGCTCTAATTCCTACCCTCTGTTTCAGACCAGACACACATCCTATCAACCCACTGTACCCCTGCGTGATTATCATGAAACAGTTATATCTTATATCCTGGATGACGGAAACAACGTGTGCTTATTAAATATTCACAAAATTATAGCCTGTTTATATATTTTTTTAATTCAAGAACAGAAGCATTAAAAATATTTTGTGTTGTGATTCCTTTATTACTAGACACCTGGCCGGATTTCGCCTTATTTCATGTATTTAGGGTAATGAGACCACATGTCTGTATAGATCAGGCTGATCCACTCTGCTTGGAGCATAGCCATAGCGCAAAAGTACCCAGCTTGGACTAACATGTATGTAGACTGGTCTATATTCTATGGTTGCGTTCACACAAAGATTAAGGGGAAATATAGGCCCCTAGTAGGCCTAGAGAATATGAGAAATTAAGAGTGACAAGGGAATAAAAGACATTAAATGTAGAGAATTGAGAATGAAAGAGTGACAAGGGTATAACTGCTGGGCATGCTCAGGGATAATTTCTGTCAGTCAGTTTTTAATACACTAGCAAATGCCAGCCGAACATTATTATGCAACAAATGAAGGTTGACATCAAAACGATCAAGAAAGCCTACTTTAATAGATATTCTATACATAGGCCTACACATTACAACAACAGGAGTAGAGAAATTATTATCATCACTCAAACCACACACAAAGAAGCTGGTCCCCCATGACTTAAAAGTCATTGGGCTATTTATAGTTTTGAAAGAGCTAGATCTCTATGGAAAAATCGATAGAAAAAATGGGCAATCAAACTACATGGCTCAGGTATAAACTTACTATATACTATGATGTATCACATGCAATGTCACATACTTAGGCCTAGATAGGTAAAATGGACACATTTAATATTATTTTTTAAAATAGAAGGTCAAGGATTTTTTTTAACCCCATATATTACCATGTATGCATAGGATTTCCACTTTTTATTCGTCTCGCTAAATGAACAGTTGGTAGCAAATTTCTGCCCTTTTGAAATATATATATAGGCTCGTTAAAGGGGAAATGATGCAGTCTGGGGTAACTTAGGTCTTTCTGGCAAAAAAAAATCTCGGAGCTTGGTTGACGATCATCGGAGAAACTAGAAAGTCCGCCGTTTTCGTGTTGGTTGGTCACTTGAGCAATGGCTGACATTTTGTCTGTCCTGTTTAACATGTAAACATTGACACATCTCTTTGACACGTTTCTGCAATATAATCATAATACATTTAATCATAGATTAATATAATTATATACACAGATTTTATTGAGAGTTCTCATAGATTGATATTTTGAATAATAGTAAATAATAATAACAATAATAATAATAATAATAATAATAATAATAATAATAATAATATTAATAATAATAATAATAATAATAATAATAATAATAATAATAATAATAATAATAATAATAATAATAATAATAATAATAATAATAATAATAATAATAATAATAATAATAATAATAATAATAATAATAATAATACTAATAATAATAATATTAATAATAATAATAATAATTATATTAATAATAATAATAATAATAATAATAATAATAATAACAACAACAAAAACAACAACAACAACAACAACAATAATAATGATAACAATAATAATAATAATAAATTGTCCAGTCACTGTAGCGTTTATTTTAAAGTAAAAAACTATGTACAGTATTTAAAACAGTACGTAAGTATAGATTAAAAAAAAAGCTTAAAAGTATATCTTCACTGAGGCATTTCACAGATATTGGTAAATTACCAGAAACCCGTCGTGAACTGGTAAGATTTAATGTATGACTTGAATTGACTGAGGGTATTGTTTTCGCGCAATTTCTTTGGCAATTTTAGAACAACCAAATATCCTTCTCCTTTAGATCAGAGATTGCGCTCTGGTATGTAGCAGGTTATTGAGTCTGTGATATATTGAGGAGCCTTGCCATTTAGAGCACAGTGTGTTGTCAGTAAAATTTTGTAAGTTATGCGGTGCTCCACTGAAAGCCAGTGGATTCCTGTAGAATGGGAGTGATATGTTGATATTCCCGACGGATAGTTAATATTTTGACTGCCATGTTTTGGACCTTCTGCAGTTTTTTAAGAGATGACGTTGGTAGGCCGTGCAGGATTGAAATTATACTTTCCATAAGTACAGCTGTCACTTTATTATTTTATATTACATTTGCATCACCACATATTGATGTTTGCTTAGTTACAAAAGGCCTGTTGAAAATCCCTAATTGTTCTTTTTGTGAAGGAGATGTAGGTGGTGTTTTGTGTCTAAGTTTTTTTTGTGGTAGCTGTTTAAGATCTACTGACTGTTGGATTATATTGGTTATTGATATATTCCATTAAATTTAAAAGCCATCGATCCGTTTTTCCCAGTTGGATGGGAGAGAGGCAGACAACTTTCTATGTCTCGTCTCAATATCAAGCACCTGACTAGCCATAAGGTTACAAAAACTCTCAGTAAGACAACTTGGAGCTCCTCTATCTATGGGCAATGGGTGAATCCTGTGCATGATATTGACATTGTATTGTTCTACTCTGACATCTACTGCCAGCCAATGCATTTTTAGAAAATGTGTGATATCTAAATGTGTCCCGCGGGATAAATCAAGAGCAAACCGTATTGTGTTGTTTTGTTAAATTTTGAGTTGATTTTTCGGAGTTTTTTGGAGGCCATTGTACCAGGTTGAACATGCATAGTCGAAATGACAAAGAATTAGGGCTGATGTTAACAATTTTCTAGATCTGGTATTTAAATATTTTGTCTGTCTGTACAATGATGTCAGTCAAAAATTTCCCTTTTTAAAAATAGCTGAGCCACTAAGTGTTTGCTGTAGATATACCCCGAGATACCTTATGACAGTCTTTGGATTAACTACATGCAGATTATTAAATTTGTAATGCCTTTACAGCTTCTGTTTGGTTCCAAATAGAATAGATTATGTTTTACCTTTTACTTGTTTGCAATCAGCCAGTTGCAGAGAGACGACAATTGAGTTGTCCCCCAAACTTTTCCAGTGTTTTTTATGTATGTGTGTTTACCTGAACGACTATTAAGTTGTCCCCCCAACTTTTTCAGTGTTTTTATGTATGTGTGTTTACCTGATGCTAACAAGGTCAGGGCCATATGCTGATCTCGTTGCGGGCGGTGCGTAATTTTCTGATGTGGACCTATTGGCGAGCGCAGCGAGCCATAGGAGCAGCTGAGGGGTTTGGGGGGGGGGGGGGCGCTGTAAGCCCCCCCCAGAAAATTGTGTTTGTTTGTGACTTCTGAGAGCACCTGACATAAATTCTGGAGACATAATGCATTTGTTCATGCACATGATATTTTGGCCTGACAAAAAAATCTACTTTTGAAAATTAGTACATCTATCAAGGTAAACCAAATATTACTACAAGCCTTCGAGTCGACATAGGGCTATTCAAGTAAAATCATCAGGGGTCTATGTCTATTTTTAAAATATAATTACAATCACTGGAAGGGTATTTGATTATTATTTTAATTGAGGCAAAAACCAATAACATAAAATGTGTACTGACAAGTACATAATCCAGTACATCCATAAAATATACTTTAAACTTGACGAATAAAATACCACCCATCACTACATTATAAGGCATGCAGGATTATCGTATATTAATGCACATTCGGTGAAGTAATTTTTGTAATAATATGTTTTCGTTCCAGTAAGCTACTTCACTATATAAATATGATATGGCCAGAAGACAAATAGAAACAATTATTTGCTGAAAAAACTACATAATTATAGACTCATCGTTATAATGTTTGTTATAAAAGTGAAGCTAGCTCAAGACGATTGGGCTTCGAATACAGATCAACAAGTTCGTTCATATGAAATTGTGTTACATAATTAAATCTATCCCTCCATCCTAGGATTTACACCCGCCCCCTTTTAGTGATTATTTAAAGTGTTCTGATCCCTGAATCTACCCTTCCGTCCCAGAATATAGCCCCTTTCAAACATCTATATGAGGCCCTCCCAGAATATACCCACTTTTCAAACATCTATATGCGACCGTCCCAGAATTTACCCCTCCCTCCCAGAAAATACCACCCTTTTAAACATCCTAGATCTATTTGCGAGAGAGATCTATTTCTGCATTTTATATAAAGCAACACTCCTAGAATCTACCCTACCCCCTTTTTCACAACTATGTGCAACACTCCTATGATCTACCCCCCCTTCCAAAATCCCCCCCTTTATACATTTATGCGACCCTCCCATAATCTATCCCCCCTTCTCTAAATATGCCCCTTTTAAACAGCTATATGTGACCCTCCCAGAATCTACACATCCCTCCCAGAATAGATACCCCCCCCCCCCTATATGTGACAGTCCCATGAGCTTTCCCTCCCTCCCAGAATATACCCAGTTTTATATAAAGTGACGCTCCCAGAATCTACTTCTTCCTTCCAGAATATACCCCCCTTTTCTACAACTATGTACGACGCTCGCAGAATCTATCCCCCCCCTTTCAAGAAAATATCCCACTCTCCCAGAATATAGGCCTACCCCCTCCCCTTAGATATGCGACCCTCCCAGAATCTGCCCATTCTTCCAAAATATACCCCTTCTTAGACACTATGCGCACTCCCATAATCTACCCCTCCCTCCCAGAATATACCCACCCTTTAAACATCTATATGCGATACTCACGGAATCCACCCTCAAAACCGAAATATAACTTCATTTTAAACATATATGTGACCCGCCACGCGAAAAAGGCCATTAGGTCAAAATTTTCAAAATTGATTTTCATTGTTAATATGATAGCCGTGTCCATTCTGTTTAGATAACTCAAAGAATTTTTGAAAAATATTCATAACTTTTTGTTTTATGACATTTTTCAAAAATACAAATTAGTTATGTGATCATTAAATTTAAATTTTAAATGACGTCATAAATAATTTGAATAAAGCCGCGGGGAGGTACCTTCTCGCATGACGGGTCACATATATATGTGACGCTCCCAGAATCTATCCCGTCCTTCCATAATCTACCCCGCCCTTCAGAATATACCTCCCTTCTTCACCACTATGTGCGACAATCCCATAATCTAACCCTCCTAGAATATACCATCCTTTAAACATCTATATGTGACTGTGGCCTGCGACACTTCCGGAATCCACCCCTCCCTCCCAAAATATACTTCCCTTTTAAACATTTATACGCAAGCCTCTCAGAATCTACTCCTCCCTCCAAGAATACCCCCAGCCTTTTTCTACAATGTGATTTTCACAGAATCTACCTCTCTCTCCTGCTTGAATAAATGTGCATGCATGCTCCAGAATGCATATAGGGCCTATATATCATCCCAGGGGACTCAATGTGTTCAGTGTATTAGGACTGTGACAGTGCCACCCACAAGGGGTTCTATAGTATCCTTGATTTTACCAATCTATGTGCGGACCTTGGCCTTGGGGTGGACCTTCTATGTCACAGCGGGGGAGGGGAGGGTGCGAACGCACCCCCCAGACAACGGCCCTGAGGTTGAGTCGTCAGTATAGGCTATCTGAGTATTAGTTTGCAGGAGACAAATATTCCATATTATTGACGTATATCAAGAGTAGAAGTGTCCCTGGGGTCAGAGAAAATCCCACCTACGTCAGTAACCTAGCTGCATCCTTCCTCCTGCCACTGCCTGATTCCGTCAGACTCCACCAAAAACTGGGTAACAAGTATTTTCGTTCTTAGTGTTAAACTTACACAAAAATCGACGTCGATCTCGGCCTCCACTCACTGTCGCAGATACGATACTACGTTTGAGGTATGTAAAGTGGTACCCTAAAGGAGAGAAATGACATAGCCTACTTAGGAGAGATATGACACACTCAGGGGGAGTATGTCAGCTTGAATCTGTCCAACGTAAGGTAGCCAGATATTGTATCTAAATATCATAGCACCAGCAGCATAACCAATATGGTAAATTTCATAAATATTATACAATAAAGAAGAACCATGGAGTTAATTATGGTTATAGACCTACGATCTCACCCATTTCACCAATATTAAGACTCTCTCGTACTTATCCCATTAAGCTTCCAACCATGGGCTACCAAACCACAGTAGTTGCATTTAAATACTTCTTTTTCAAAGAACAATGCATGGATCGAGCAGTCTACCCCCACAAATCTAACAGATATCCACAGTTTATGCTCTGAGTTTATGCTATGTATATATTTATCGGCAAAGCATTTGTAAATCACACACGTATAAGACTTGGGCTAAGCGCCTTAAATTTTCAACGTTTTCAGTATAACTTTGTTGATAACATGTCGTGTGACAAGTGTGGAACAAGAAGAGAGGATGCTGCACACTTATTGTTCCATTGCCCAGCCTATGCTGTCCCTCGTCAGACACTGATTCAGTCATTACATCAAATTTTACCTGACAATTTATTCAGACCTCAAAAAACATCTTGAGAAAATCTTACTGTATGGCTCAAATGCCTTAATTTTTTCTGAAAACCTCACTATATTTAAATTGATTCAAGAATTTTTACTAGCATCAGGTAGATTTGGTTAATTATATTATTTTGAAATACTTTATGCGAATGTTTGTTTATCCACAGTGACACCACCATCTCATGTTTAATTTGTTTCATCATATCATCTTCATGTTCTAACTATCATTTTACCTCTTATATTATTATTATTACTATTACTCTTACCATTGTTAGGGCCTATATCTCTATTATTATATGTGTATTGTTGTGAATGAGAACAACTCGTGGCACTATATAAGTGCTGTTTGTAATCCTTGGAAAATGAATGCAGTTTAAACTATGCTCTGAGGGCCAGCATCAATAGCCACACTTTCCTGAAGGGGATGTTAAAAATTTACGTAACGCCTATGGGGGGAGGGGGTAACCGTAAAGGTATATACATTACGGAGCATAGTCAAAACGACATTCCGTTATGAGGCGAGGGGACTTAAAATTCGTTGAAAAAAAACAATAACTAACAAACCACGTACCATGCCCCTTTATGCCGATAATGATTTTTTTATTTATTTCAGTAAACAGTACATGTAGCCTAGTCTAAGCATGATTATAAAGCAATCAGGGCCACCATACTGGTCACCAAGGATAAAAGACACTATAAATAGGTCTGGTGACCCTTATTTCCATAGTGGTCCCCAAAAATAGACCAGATCGCGATTGGAAAGGTTTACAGAAAATTTACTCTGTACTCAAATGTACACGTCTATCACTTTCAAACGCTATGATTTATGAATCTCTTGAAGTTGCAACATCGTTTAAAAAAATTAATGTTAAAATGAAAAAAACTCATTTTTTTCTCAAATTAAGTTTTAATTGCACATTCCCGGTATCTGTAATACCAAAAGCCAAGGTCCATTATACCACTGTATTTTCGTTTCTTTCAAAAATGGTAAAAGAACACAAACACAACACTTAGATCTATAAACCGACACACTTGCCTGGCCCCCGTCTTCAATATTGAAGTTTGGACCCCTATCGAAATTTCTTGTTTCCATTGAGAAACTAGACGATCCCTGTTTGGTTTGACAGGGAACGCATCTGAAAACATGTCAGATGTTAGTCGTCAAAGTTCACCAAAATCCAGTCCCCGAGGCTCACGATCGCCCGCGTATCCTCGGCAGGATTCTAGTGGGACTCTTAAGACCACAATTTCTCTTGGAAAGATACCATCAGTTCTTCACACTGGCCCGTTTTACTTGACAAAGGAGCTGCCCGGTGAGCTGTGGGAGAGTGAGCGATAATGGGAGGTTTAGTCATTGTGGAGTAACGTTGTTTGACGTGTGTAAACTACAAACTGAGAGAGGCATACCCCACCCCCCCTCCTCCTCAGTCTAGGCCTGTGCCACATTTATAGGAACCATTGTGATTTGTAGAGAAGCCTAGCAGATTTTGAGAGTAAATAGCCAATTTAAATACAAATTTGCAGTCTTTTTTTACAGATAGATAGATAGATATTTATTGACTACAGTCAGTAGACCTAAGTCTATCTATATAGACTTATGCGTCATTAAAATGAACATATGTACAAGACTATATACAACAGGATTAGTTCGGTAAAATATGCATGCTAAGTTAACTTAAACATGCTATACTATACTTACATTTATACTATAGGGCTTAACAGTTAGCCGGATTCACATTAACCATGGTGAATAAATTTCGCCGATTTCGCAGTCAATTCTCAAATAATTTTCATGAAATTTTAAACACACTATTTTCCATTCATGGCGTGACTACCCTAAAAGTTTCGCGACGTTTTGATAAGTAATTAAAAAGTTAGACCATTTCATGTATTAAATAAATAAAAATGTTCCCCTTTAGGCCTAGGCCTATAATATACCCATTAGCTTCGTCTCAGAATTTTATTACATGTCAAATGGTCTAACTTCTAAAATACTTATCAAAATTTCGTGAAATTTTCACGACATAACTGGAAAATAGTGTGTGTGAAATTTCATGAAAATTAGTTGAGAATTGACTGAGAAATCCGAGAAATTCAATAATCCTGGTTGATGAATTTATTGTGAATCTGACTATAGTCCAAGCAAGTGACTAAACTCTAAAGTAAAAGTCGCTTTAAATCTGTCACTTTCGCGTTGCATGTTTTTCCCTCATTGCTTATGCAATTTTCATTCGATTGTTATGAAATTTGACAAGCGTTAGTTCCTAGTCTCACGGCATCTGCCCTGAAAATTTCAAAAACAAATATTATATATTTTAAAAGTTAAGTTAGAACAATTTTGATATGTAGTTTTTGCGAATTAAGATGCTCCTCCACAAAACCATTGAACGCTATCAGCTTCAATCACAAAATTCCACTACATGTCAAATGATCTAACTTTTGAAATACTCATTTAAATTTCACGCAATTTTCAGGGTAGGCGTCGGAATAGTTGCAAAGAGAGCTTGCAAAATTTCATGGAAATTGATCTAGAATTGACTGAGAAATCAGCGAAGAACATCCAACTCTGGTGGAAGTTGACTGCAACTATAACCACACCAGCGTAATCTACGTGATTCTTCAATGGCCTACCGGGGTCCTGCCGACCATACTTTTATATTATAATCTAGGCAGTGGCTAATCATACCTTGTTCTTTGTAATGTTACTCTATGTGCAGCATTGTTTACAAAATGACGGGCTCCCATTGACTCCCATTATAACTTTGCCGTACGAATAGCCACTCCGTATAATCTAACTATATGGACAGCCTCGTTTATTGAATGAGAGGCTCTCATTATTTGATTGCCATTCTAATGCTGCTGTACAAATGTTTTTTATACTATTCTTTTAATTAAAACTCTGCTCTAGATACGAAAAGCAGATGCGTACATTATATTTCCCGTGACCAGTGCACAGGAGCGCGCACAGGGGGGGGGGGGGTGTCAGAGGGGTCCTGACCCCCCCCCCCCTTGAGCTGCAGATTTTTAAAATTTTCCGGGGATTTACCCATATATTTCTCAATTTTACCTATTGACCCCCCCCCTTGACGAAAAGCTGCGCATGCTCCTTGTGCATACATTTATTTATTATGTACAGTATCATGTCTGAATATAAAAATCAGAAAAAATAATCTTTGCTTATAATATTACTTAAGTTTATAATATTACCTAATTTGTCTTTGTAAAATATTCACTGATTAGAACCTAACCCTTATAGCGAAGGGAGCGACTTTAGCATAGACATCAGCTGATCAGATTCTAAAGTTGATCCCTGCACGAAGAGTAAAAATGTTTATAATGGCCATAAACCATAACATAGCCCAGGTAGGCCCTATAAAGCGGAAAGAGCTAACTAAGACATTTATGATGATTGAAATAAACCCTTTGCTGTATATTTTGTGTTACAGAGGCGAGTGAGTTGACAGGAAGCACAAACCTGATGACACACTACAACCTGGAGCACTCCTACACAAAATTCAGCGGAAAGAAGCTAAGAGATGAACTGAGTGACTTCTTGCCTCATTTACCGGGAAATATCAACACTCCTGGTCTGCAGGACAACAGGTGTAAATCATTATTAATAATTGTATAAATAATGTAAATCTAATACATTTTAATTGAAATGTGATCTTTTTATTTCAAAGTTTATTTAATAGTGAAATTTTGTTTTTTTTGTTATAAATCGCTGTGTGTTAATGCTCGTGTTTTTTGAAGCCACAGTGGATAAAAATTACCCAATTTTATACAATACCCTATTGTAATATATCAAAACAAAAGCTTTAGATTAGATGTTATTATATCGATAGGTTGCATCATAATGAAATTACCTCTAGTTTTATTGAAATAAGACATCACTAGCAGGTAAAGGGTTGTTGAATATTTTGTTTGGCTTGGCACTTTTACAGTTGAAAACTATGAAATAAAGGGTAATTGCTTACTAAACAGTTACCGGTAGGGCCTACTGTCATTTGTCTTTGTACAGCAATAAAAACTTACAAACATTTTATCAGTAATAATCTCTTTCGAAAACAAGCATGATATGAGAAGGGGTGGCTAATAAAAGTAGGGCTCATGTAAAATATGCTATGTTATGTATTAAAGGTGGGAGAGGGGAATATAGTCCGAAACCTTTAAAAAAAAAAAAATCAATTAGAAATCATCCACGCATCCCTCTTTGAACATCATAACAAAGGTGGCGCTGCTTTTCCAATTTGTGTAGTCTATTAGAATGTGCCCACCTACACTTTCATTCTGTTATACTTTTATGAAATTTTTTGGTCTCCTTTAATGAGAACAATTTTAATATTGAAGTTGTCTCATTCTGTGTGATTATTTTTCAGCTCACTGAGATCATTGATAGATAAACCTCCAATCACAGGAAAGGAGTTACACCCTCTCTCTGGAGGCTCATTAACAGGATTCCGCCTTCATCCTGGACCGGTTTGTATTCTAAAGATATTTCTCAGTGCGGGATACAGAGGATGGTGCCCCCCCCCCCCCCTCTGTTCAGAATCCCAGAAACAAAAAACAACGACATGTTTGAGCCAAAATATCTACTCCAGAATGTACTGTTTGAAGCCTTATAGATTTGAAAATTTTCCAGGGGAGCATGGTTCCCCCCCCCCCTCCCCTGTCAATTCCTGGATCCGCCACTGTTTCTGAACTCTTTTAAATGTTGTGCTGCATTGTTTGTCTGTATTTTTCATTCATTTGAAGCTGGAATTGCTAACTCAATTTCCATCTTCAAATGACGCAAAATATTTTTATTTATGAAAAATAGACATAGATCTCTCTAATTAAATTATTCAATTAACTGAATATCTACGACAAACTATGTTATCAATTTTAGTGACCTTCTATAAGGTTTAAAACATGCTGGCAAAAGTATATATCTGTATATATGCACCACAACAGTTACCTGACATTTTATATTCTTTTGTAGCTGGCAATGCTGATGCAATTGCCTTCTTCAAAAAATATTTTCCGATAGTATAATGTCATATTAGTGATAATTTATTTTGTATAAAATTATTTATAAATGCACATTATAACTGATGTTTTTGAATTCAAAAGACCTAAAATGGCACTGCAATCAATAAAATAGCTGGTCATGAATGCTGAATTAAATGATTCAATTTTTCAAAAAAAGAAATATTTTTTGCTATTTGAAGCTGGAAATTGTATTATCAATTTAGTTTCAAATGAATGAAAAATAGCAGCTGGAACTCAGCAGGACACAATAGTTACTATGGCAACATACTAACACAGTTCAGAAAGTCTGCTTCAGCATAGGAATTTGTTTGTCCATATAACTTTAATACATGCATAAACATGATAAAAAAAGAACCAAAACTTTTTTAAAGATTTATATATTATTGGCTATTATGATGTTTTGGACACCAGTACACTCCTTATTATGAAACCTGTGTGTATACATGTACAAGAAAAATTATATGAACCTAATTTATAAAATTCATTATTTAGATAAATGATTATATTTGTTACCACCTTTTTGTTTAATTCAGTTGCCGGAGCAATACAGGCTAAGTCTTCTACCACAGAAAAAGAAAAAACACAAAAAGCACAAGAAAGATGGAAGAGACGGCATTTCACAAGAAAACACAGGTTCATACAACAAATTAAATATTTTAGGGCATACAGTACATTAAGTTTGAATGTTATCCTAGGAAATCACAAAAAGTAAGATAGAAATTGTGAAGATATGTTTATTTGACAGATATCATGGTGTGGGGAGTGATTTTGAAGTCAGCTTCTAATGTCAAAAGAGCAGGGCCCGAAATAATACCATTCCTCCAGTCCGGTACTGCCAAAAAATGTGCAGGAATGGCAAAATAAATTATTAACTAATCTGAAAACTGGCAAATTTAAGATCATCCTAGGGCAAATGTCATATTAAACATGTTAAAGAATGACAGCTTTTACTCAGGAATGGCAGTTTCCTTGACTTGGCATTCTTGTGGTTTGGCCTACCGTCAACGTTTAAATCTACCCCCGAACTGTGTTGGAGCAATGACATTATTAAAGAAAATATTTTATTAACAGATAACTCAGGAGATCATGAACACAAGAGAAATAAGAAATTAAAGAGGAGTGAAGAAGAAAAGAAGAAACGGAAGAAGGAAAAGAAAAAGCGGAAGGAAAAGGACAAAGAAAAGGAAGAGAAAGGTTATTCTTGATTAACTCTTCTTTCACAGGGGCCGGTTTCTGTATCGTACTTAAGTAAAAAGTGTCAGCTTTGTACTTAAGTACGTTACACAAACCGGCCCCTGCGGCCGGTTTGTGTAACGTACTCAAGTAAAAAATCAAGTGGGCTGGTTTACGTAACATACTTAAGTAAGAAGTTAACTTTTTACATGAGTATGTTATGGAAATCGGCCACAGGGGCCAGTTTCTGTTACATACTTAAGTACAAAATTAACACTTTTTACTTAAGTACGATACAGAAACTGGCCCCTGGTCAAGATCGATTCTTCTACTAATCAGTACTCGTTCCCAATCACAGTGATTTAATTGGCTAAGAGAAACAGATTGAAAAAGACTTACTGTAGTCATGCTTACCTATGTAAAAAACATTGGTGAAAATTTAAATGATTTAATTTAGCGGATTAAGGGTGTCTCATTTCATTCTGATATTTGTTATAATAAATTTCCACATACTTCCTCTTAAGAAATTACTTACTATTATTTTTTTTTTTTTTCAGTTATCCCAATGATCACATCATGAGAGAGGATATGAAAGCCGAACACTGTCAATCCTTTACCTTCTAGTGACGCATAGTTGCGCACAAAAACTATTTCACATCAACTTACCATCTGAGTGAAAGATCTCATGGTTTGCCTTTATTTCTCTCAGCGTGGGGAACGTCTTCAGATTTCAGAATCTGCCGTCTAAAGACGATCCCTGCACTGGTAGTAATAAAAATTTATAATATCCGTAGACCCATAACATAGATATTCACAGGAAACGGGAAGAGCTAACTAAGACATTTATGATTATTTCAAATTGAAAAAAACATCCATCAGTATCCATGGTTTATACAAAAAAATTTAAGTGTGTAATGAGCTGTGCCCTCGATGGAGATGTCAACACATGTATCTGTGATTCAGACGTAGCAGATGCAATTTCTAACATCCAGCCACGCTGCTACTCTTGGACCAAATTATACTACAATTTTTAATGAGTAACCTAACCCTTACAGCCGAGGATCGACTTTAGTCATCAGAATCTGACATTTGTAGAGGTCAGATTCTGACGACTAAAGTCGATCCCTGCACTGTAAGAGTAAGGATATTTCTAATGGCGGTAGACCCATAACATAGGTTTTCAAATGAATCGGAAAGAGCTAACTAAGACATTTAAGATATTCAAATTGAAAAAAACCCTTTGGTTTCCATGATTTTTAGAAAAAAATTCAACGCTTTAAGGGTTAAATAGTTAGTGTATGAGAAGAGCGCATCTGGAGGGCCCTTACTATTGCTTCTCATTAAACCAGACTGCTTAACTCATTTCAGCGTGGGGACCGTTTTTATACGTCAGAATCTGACGTCTACAGACTTCAGTTTGTAGACGTCAGATTCCGACATATAAAGACCGTCCCTACGCTGGAAAGGGTCAAGCAGTCTGGTGATGAGCCATCTCTATACGTCTGTAGACGTCAGATTCTGACTATAAAGACGGTTCCCGCACTGAAAGAATTACAATATTTCTAATGGCGTTAGACCAGTAACTATGATAACATAGGTATTCAAATGAATCAGTAAAAAGTAACAAAGACATTTATGATGATTTCAAATTGAAAAAGCCTTATGGTCTTTATGTTTATGCAAAATATTTCATTGATGTAATCGTTAATTTATCTCCTATATATCGATAAAGTTTTCAGCAATTAAGTTGCTATAATGATGTGCATTTTAACATATGGCAAAAATATATTCACTTTAAGAAATTGATTACAGGAAATGGTTTAATTATTTTAAATTACAATTTTTGGCTAGCATATTACATTTTTTTTTTTCTATCGACTATCAGTAAGCAAGGATTGAGCCTGTGTCTCGTGCTTGCTCGGATTGTGATCGCGAAGGAAGCCTGGGTAAATAGCCACCGAACACTCAACAAAAATAATTCATGATCACACCAAAATAATAGAAACTTCACTATAAATTCCAATTGATACTTTAATTTATTAGCACTATTGATCATATTTTATTATTAAAATAATTTTGTTTGAAAATTTAATATCAATAGGGCATATCTAATAAGCTCATTCATATACCAGCTCATGTGGTCTAAAGTGATCTTTTCACCATAGCACTGTTTATTGTGACACTGACCATTCATGAACTAGATTGACCTGTAGCAAATTTTGCATTTAGGTCACTGGCTTTATTTTTGTGTAAATCTACAGAAAGAGATATGTCTTTCCTGGTAAAAAAACCCCAGATATTAAGATATATTGAGGGATGAAGTATTCTAGTTATAATCAAATTTTTGAATGATATGAAATGGCCTAAAATTGATCTAATATGGCTTAGAAAATGAATATTCAGAGGATATCTTTATATTACAATCACATCACTTTGGGTTTTGATGAAAATTTTTTTAATTGAGCCCAAAAATAAACATTAATTATCTTGTTGTCATTCTTTAATTGTTATATTGTTAATGTTTATAAAATAACACACATAACTTCTATTTTACTTGAAAAATATATCATATGCTATAATACAGATATAATTCAGATGATGTGGACTTATGATTCAATTTTGAAATGATTTTACTTGATCTATATTTACTGTTTGTAATTTGCTATCTTCCATAACATTAAAGGTATGATGTGTCAATGTACCTCTATACCTGATTTATTTATTACTTGGTAAATTAAAGTCTCAATAAATACTGGCCATTACATGTGACAAAATCTATTTTACATGTACGTGTATATGTACACAAACAGACAAACATATGTTTTATTGACACATTAAAATTCATTACTCACTTATCAGATAGACATGTACATGTATCATGTTTATATACAACAGGGTTGGTTCTGTAAATTAACATGAAAATATACATGATTTATAAAATGTGTACACTTAAAATTAAGCTTGGCCGATATCTTCAGATATCATCTGAAATATACTTTGATAACCAGATAACCCTGAATTTTTACCACCCATGTCATCTCGGCCCAGGGTAGATATTCTGACTAGATTGACCCAGATATAAGGACCAATCATAGCCCTAGGATCTGGGTCAATGTAGTGCAGATTGCTGTATATAGTAGTCCTATATACTGGTAGATTTAAATTTAGATATATGATGATATGTTTAGTAACATGCCACTTCTTAGTTTCGTTATTTGAAATGTAAATTATTTCACTTACAAAAAGGTGATGCTCTAAACATTTATTCCTATTATAACGATTACAAGTGGAGGTCTCGTCTGGTTGTCAACAACAACCATATACTCTCACAGACAGAAAAATATGAATCTTTGCTAAGTTATGGACAACCAAATTCACTGTGTGAGTATGAAATCCAATGATATGGCGAGCAGCCATAATTTGTGAATGTGGTTGTGATTTAAAGGTCATATTTATACAGGTGACCTGTCACGAAAATCTAGTAAGATTTTCTGATGTAATTTTGTTATGATTGCAAAACATAAACACTATGCACATGGATTTGTTATGTACATTATACTGCTCTGCAAAGCCAAAAGGCAGTATCTTCTTACTTTACAAGTAAGAAGGTACTGCCTTTTGCCTTTGCAAAGCACTGTAGACATGATAGAGGAGTGTCATGTCCTGGCACACAATTAATAAAAGTGGTATTGAAATCGCTTCTTAAGTAATTTTTTCTATTTCCTTATCGAATAATTATAGGTGTTCTTGGAAGTATCATAATGTGTTTTAGTCAGCCACAAATGCAAGTTTAACAATTATAAATACAGTAATTTACATGTTATGTATTGTTACTCCAAGTTGCAATTTCGTGATTTTACTACACTTTATGTTTAATTTCTTCAACTTTCTCTTGTGTATATACTCTGTATAATGTTATGAGGTGATTATATACATGTAGCTTGAACAGAGATGTAGAATATTGAATGTTGCCCACCTATTTTTCCATTTTAAAAACATTGTCCATAAAAGACAATTATTATGGTAAGCGGTCAAAAGCATGTGTTTGGATGAAACAATAAAAGAATTTTGACAAACAGTAAAGCGCAATAATACCTTAAATCCATACATGTTATGCATACAGTACAGAATCATGTATTTACTATGTAACATTCATTCACTGTTTGCCTACTAAGTTATCTTATTTGAATTTTCACCCACTTGGAAGTTGTGTCTTGCTACTGTGACCCAAAACTTCAAGTGGGTGGAAAATTATATTTGCCTAATTTGTGACCACACATTTGCAAATCATTGTATTTATGTTATGTAAATATGTCATTGTTGCTGTTTAATTAGCTAGTAAGTTATTTCTAAGCGTATAGCAGTTACTACTATTATTTTTAAACTAGCATTTTGTTTTCATTTCTAAACGAACCTATTATAGGTCCTAAGTTGTTGAAAATATTTTTTTTTCCATGATTGGTTTAGGTTGCAATTAATTTTCTAGGTTCATTCAAAGGCATAAAAGGAACAGCTGTGTACAAGTGAATTGGGAAAATTTTGGTGCAAGCTTACAATGCCTTTTTACAGATTCAGTAGAGATGTCTATGGTTTAATAAGATTTTTGTCATATTCTTTTTTGTATTACAAAATTTTCTGTAATATCTTGAAGTTAACCTTTACGGTGCAAATTTTTTTTAATATAATTTTTCACCCAGTTGAAGTTGTGGGACTTACTGACACGACCCACAACTTCGACCGGGTGAAATTATTTAGATTTGTCTAATTGAAGGCTTGCCCATAAAAACCCTTTAAAACCTGACTTTACCAAATATGTTGTCATTTTCATCCACTACAAGTTGTGAATTGCTGTTGCTATTCTCGACTTATAGTGGATAAAAATGACTTGAAGTGGGTGGCAAATAAAAAATATATTGTTATTATTAAAACAGTTCCATAAAAATGTTTGTTCTAAAACCCAGGTTTTAGGAAATAATGTCATACTTCAGAGATACAAAATGATGCTTTGATGCATCGTGAGGGTCTAGAGGGTTAAATCACACTGATTACCTGGGTCTGTTTCACCATTAACCCTTTCAAGCCTGAGTTTACCATAGTCATCTTCATCCACTACAAGCCGCGAATTGCTGTCGCAATTCTCGACTTGTAGTGGATGAAAATGATTTGATGTGAGTGAAAAATTGTAGAGAATTGCCATGTATTGGTAAACCAGTTTCATGGAAATTTTCGTTCTAAAACCCTTGATTGTAGAAAAATTAAGTCTATTTTCAGGGATGTAAAATGATGCTTTAATGCATCGTGAGGACTTAAAGGGTTAACCCTCGTACTGCAGAGGCCGTATATATATGGTTTCAAGCTGTTTCCAAACAAATAAATACTGCTGAAATTGATCAAATTGATTGCTACGTTCATCAATAAAGTCAATGTAGGAGATGTCTATTTTTCTTAAATTGTAATATTTCACGTCTTTGAAGCTGGAAATTGCGTTGGCAATTTCAGCTTCAAATGAATGAAAAATAGAAATAATTTAGTTGCACAAGGGTTAAAGGTCAGACATATATTCAAACAGCTATTAAAAAGAGCAAAAAATGATTATGGATTGTGAATAGCACTCATTATATCAACCTTCTGTGATTTATCCATCAGGTGATTCTAACTTTTGAACTCTTAAAGGGCTTTGTTAAATAATTAAAATATTTACTCACTTGTGGTTGTATGTCACTTTAGGGAGACACAACTTCAAGCGGGTAAAAATGCATTTATACTATTTGAATTAAAATATATCTCAATCTGACTGTTTTAATGCTCATTTATCCTTCGAGTTTTCCTGTTTGAAGGTCAAATAAAACAGATATAGATGCGAGTAGCATTTGAACCCTCATCCTGTTATGTTAATTTATTTAAATTTTCAGCGACTTGAAGTTGTGTCTCGCTACCGAGACCCACAACTTCAAGTGACTGAAAATTACTCGTATTTGTTTAATTTCAGCACAAATATTTGCAAATCTTATTGTTTAGACACACATTTCATTCCCAGTAACAGTGATTTGCTCAAAAAAAAAAAACAGGTTAGAAACTGCAAATAGTTTAGTTTAGTGAGCAGCAGTATAAGGGTTTAACCCTTTAACCGCCAAATTATTCAATTTGAATTTTCACCCACTTGAAGTTGTGTCTCGCTGACGCAATCCACAACTTCAAGTGAGTGAAAATTGTTCAGAATTGACAAAATGGAGTTCAACTATTTTCAAATCTTGCTGGTTGATGTCACATTTGATCTTTAACCCCTTCACTACCATACATGCCGCCATCATTTGTCATGTTACGTAACCTATGCATGACGGAAATTTCCGTCGGATTTACTATAGTTACACCAGGATCCCTGGATCCTGGCATGCAATTCGGCCTGGGAGTGAAGTGGTTAACATATTTAAAATGTCGTACTTAATGTGCTAATAAAAAATGAAAACACGAATATATGCAGCACCGGCGGTTAAAGGGTTAAAGAGTTACATGATAAATGGCTGAAAGTGAAGATAACATTTTCTTACTGAAACACAACCCTGGTCTCTATTGCCAGTACGTTTATAGTATTTGCTACCCAGCAGGCACGAAACAGAATTTCCACATGGTACCACATGGAAATTACCTTCTGTGCCTGCTGGGTACAATGTAATAAAAAGAGTAAGCAACGATTATAGTCGTGAACGGCACTCAATATATCAAGACATAAATATTCAAGGTTACTGAGAAAAAATCTGGTTTACATTACTCATTATCTCTGTAACTGATATTCATATTTCTTAAGGAACATAAACCTGTAAGAATTTATGTTACAAATGTAATATAATTTAGTGATTGGTATTCAGCCAGTGAGTGGAGTTGGTTGATATTTCAGAGTCTATGATCTACTATAATTGGTTGTCTTAACAAATTAAAATTCAGATAAGAGTATTTTTTTAAAATTGTGCAATAAAAAATTGTCAGATTCTGTGTTATTAAATGATATTAACCCATTCGATGCGGCGAAGACTTTTGACTTCAGAATTTAACATCTATAAATGTTAGATTCTGACATGATGATGCCTTTAAATAAACACTTTGGTCTCCATGGTTTATACAAAAATATTTCAGCATTGTAGGGTTAAGGTACTGTGTCAGGTTATATTTAACCCTTGTGCTTCTAGGCCAGTATATGTACGGTTTAACCCTTGTGCTGCTAGGCCCGTATATAGACGGTTTCAAGCTAGTTCCACAACAATTAAACTCCACTTAAATTTGAAAAAAAAATTGTAAGTTAATGAGATAAATAAAGAGCAATATTTGTCGTCAGTTAAAGTTGGAAATCGCATTAGCAATTCCAGCTTCAAATGAATGAAAAATTTAAACAAACAATTCAACAGCACAAAAGTTAAAGGGTAAAATCTGGGTAATTATCTCGTAAAGTTCATATATGAGGATACCCACTCTCACCGAGGGTGATTATCTTTACCTTGCTCTTACCCACTTGTCGTCCCCTGAGGAACCAAAGGGTCGAATCTGCCACTTTACAACAAAGTGACAGATTCAACCCTTTAGCTCCTCAGGGTGATTTTGTACTACTATATAGGTTTATTGAAGTACAGAGAGCATCTTGTGCCATTTTTCTGTAAATAAATAGTGAATATAAACCTGTCTATATTGTGTCACTTCTTTTTTTATATAGACCTAGCTCCTGCTGGTTCAATTTGAATGATTATTGGATCGGTTTTCATCCTTATATCGAATTTCAAGAGCCTAAGTAATTTTTGATCCATTTGTTCTTGTGGACCAGTGACTGTGAGCTGCTCTTACGTGTCGTTAAATACTACATTTCTGGTCAATGTCAACTTCTGTTGTGTATCGCGGACAGATAGAACTGGGGAGAATTCTTAGAAAAAGGCGGACAGACAGAAAGGGGGAGAATTCTTAGAGAATGGGGAGAATTGTTTAACAAAACACAGGGAATTCTATTATTTGGTGAAATGCAGGGAATTTTATTGCAGAACATATTATCACTGAGAACCCTATCCCAAAAAGGATGTGTACAAATAAATTTGTTTCTTCATTTATTGTTTCAGTTAATAACACCATTTATGAGCATTTTTTTACTCATTGAATCTTTGTATGTATTACCTACATACGACGGCATTCGCGCTTATAAAGGTGTTGATGAAGGTCGCTTATTGATATCTAACTCAGGGAAATGCAAATCTTGACAGAGGAGATTCAGGGAAAATACAGGGGATTTTTGGTCTGTAATTCTATGATGTTGATGCTTTATCCCACGCCCAACGAAGTTCTGGAAGGGAGTTATGGTGTCGCCCCACATGTCTGTCTGTCCCAACATATATCAGTGTTTTAAGATTGAAGACATATTTTACTTTTAACTACTCGTTATCAAGGGTTTATGCATGCCTAATAAAAACACAGAATGTCTACTCTAGTCGAGATCAGTGTTCAGATAATGACCTGAATAACTTTTGCGAGCAACTCATTTTAAATGCCTTTTAAGCCTCTATTTTGACTATTATCTACTTAATTCGAAAATAAAGCCGGAACATTATTAAGAAGAAAAAATAAACCCTGACAACTTGTACCCAAATCTAATCTACATTTGTCAGCTCATGACAATTTTACTCTTTGTTTCTCTCATCATCCCTGTAACACTGCGTGATAGCTTGCGCATTGATATAAATAAGTACGCCAATGATAACTGATGACAAATAAATAATTGTAAGAGCTAATATCTCACGCCCACACTGTATCCTCAAAGCGTAATGATTTTGGTATTTAATACATAGAATTCCATTGTTAATGTTATTCACTTCGTTATCTGGATATGTAGGTGTGTTTTTAGGTCGCGGATTTAAATTGCATCCTTCGTTTTTGTACAGAAAACATTACACACACTTCTTGTAGATGACGATCATTTTGTGACCTTGGATATCAAATGGCGCATGTGATACACCCTTTATATTCAACCCTTTGCCCGCTAAGCACGACTATAGTCTTTTTAATCCATTTTATTGGCAGGTTAAATTACTGTAGGCATAAATGACTGCTTAAACATCAAGATTTGCAAATGTTTGTTTCGAATTAAACAAATATTCACAAAGAGGGTGAGAAATTTCTATGTAGCGATTCAGTCGTTAGAGCGAGAGGATCTTAGACGTCAGAATCTGACTTCTATGGGATCGATTTTAGACTTCAGATTCTGAAAGAATTAATATATTTTTTAATGTCCGTACACCCCATAACATAGCTATTCAAATAAACAAGAAAGAGCTGACTAAGACATTTATGATGATTTCAAATTGAAAATAGCCATTTGTAGACGTCAGATTCTGACGACTGAAGTTGATCCCCGAACTGTAAGAGTAAACATATTTATAATGGTCACAGACCCATAACATAGGTATTCAAATGAACCAGAAAGAGCTGACTAAGACATTTATGATGATTTCAAATCACTTGAAAAACCACTTGGTCTCCTTGGTTTATACACAAGTATTTCAGCGCTTTGAGGGTTAAATGTTAATGACGGGATTCACTACAATGTTTAAAACCTGACATAATTTCGGAAGTAAATCGTTTTAATTTTCAGATAATCTAAATGTGCATGTACACTGCCATCATATTGTGTCAATCATTATATCTCTTCTAAAATTGATAATACGCATATATAAAACAAAAACAATATATAGAGTTTCTCTCTTTATTCTTCACATTGGCAGTCACAGTTTAAAGTGTTTTCTTTTAGACTTATTTATAAATGTTAATTAGAAATTACACTATATTTAACTTCATAGATATTACAGTTGTAAAAACTTTGACATCATGTTATTTATCAATTTTCTATAAGAAAGAGTATAGCTTGATATATCTTCATGAATCATATTCACAAATCTTCTTTTGTTATCTGTAAAGAAATGACGAAGTGGTAATGTTTAATATCATAGATATAGACAGATGACTGTTATTAGGACATCACATACGAAATTGTACCTACGCTAGATAGCATCACAACATCATCTTGATATTTTCAGTCAGATAAGTCTGTCATTGCTGACAACGGTAATTACCCGGTAAATTTATAGATGTATTGCCATCACAGGCACCTGAAATTGATAAGTGATGAATTCTATCTTACTCTAAGAATATACAGTAGACTCCCGCCAATGCGGTCAAGTACGGGCCAGAATATTTTTACCGTAATGGCGGTCCGACCGCATTAGTGAACGGGCAATAAATTACCCCTTGCGTCCTGCTATTTGATATAAAATCAAATATGTATATATGCTCCAAATATTGATAATAACAATAGTAAATATGTTCAAAGTTATTGCAGCTGTTTAGAAAAGCAGTGTTTTTATTTACATACTGTCACTTTCATCATCATCATCATCATCATCATCATCATCATCATCATCATCATCATCATCATCATCATCATCATCATCATCATCATCATCATCATCATCATCATCATCATCATCATCATCATCATCATCATCATCATCATCATCATCATCATCATCATCATCATCATCATCATCATCATCATCATCATCATCATCATCATCATCATCATCATCATCATCATCATCATCATCATCATCATCATCACCATCACCATCACCATCACCATCACCATCACCATCACCACCACCACTGATAAGTCTTACTTTATCCCTTAGGGTAAGTTCTGTACGCTTACGCGCAGACATGATTAAAGTGTTGTTATGTGCAGCATAAAAATTAATGATTGAATGATTTTTCACTTTGAAAAGCGTATTCTTATATCGCCCTCTTCATTGCTTCCCAATGTTTATTTGTCACCGTGATGGAGTGGATACTCCATTGTTGAGATGTCATTTTCGTGGAGTTAAAATTTACTTCAGGTTATCATTGTTATAGAGCTAATCATGAACGGTAAATGGGCAAGCAAGTTCAAAGAAGTGTTCCGATAAGTAACTAGCATCCCCTACCATTGTCTACTTTTTCGCATTGTTTAAAGTGTTTGCACTAGAGTTATGTGTTAATATGTGTCCATTCACTCCCTACGTGTCGCGACAGGTGTGAGCTCAGACTCATCGGATCATTAACCCTTTGCGTCCCGATATAATAAAATTCTACGTCTATTACTTGTATTAAAACTTAGATGTAATGATAATCACATGAAATTTTGTGAATTGTAAAATCTATATAGACACTATCTTAAATGCAAAGTTGTATAATTTCCACGTCTTTAATTACCATTTACGACGGTCTCTATTATCACGGGCGGTTGAACCAAAGCTGGTTTAATGATGGCCAACTGTCTGCGATGACGGTCCATCATTACCTCAGCAATGCATGTAGCCAGACGCTTTATCAAGAAATAATCTGGTATACACATAACCTGATAACGCAGTTAGCTTGCTAAAATAACATATATTTTTTTAAATAATAACTATTGCATTATTAGGCGGTTAATAGGCCTACCAACTTGTCATAAATTATTTTTGAAATTGTGTTGTGCTTGTATTATCTAACACGTTTAATTATAAATGCGTATGGACGATACCAGATAATTACCGCTTGAAATAAAATAGTTTACTCAGAGAGCGTATGGCCAGAAGTAGCGAGACGCTTTATCAACAAACAATTAACCCTTAACCTTCTATATTACTAACGCAGATATTTTTTTAATATAACAAATAATTTTTAAGATAATCACCATTGCATATCTGTATTCTTAGAGTGAGATTAAAGTCATCACTTATCCATTTCAGTTACCTGTGATTACCATATATGATAATACATCTAGTCTTATTTTATATTTCAAATCTATAATCGAAGTTAATTAATTAATCCAATTAATAATACGATAATTAATTAATCCTGTATAGTTTGTGTATTGTATAATCTGATGCATAATTTAAGAGTTGATGTGAAATTGGGCCTACAGTCATTTTTTTATTCAATGCGAAAAAGCAGTTTATAACGTTTAATATCAGTGGCGGATATCATGGGCCCATCCCGCAATGAATCTTAAACTTAAGATCATCTTAACTTTCTCTTATTTGCATTATAAAAGTTAAGATTATCTTAAATTGTCCCATGCAAAAAGAGAAAGTTAAGATGATTTTAATTTGAAGATTTTTTGTGGCCCTTGACCCCCTGTTCCAAGACTAAATTGCATTAACATGATCATCGATACAAATTGCCAAAATATCGGTATTTGACATTCAAAATTTAGGCCCAATATATGATTAGCTGGAAGACTAAATATCATTGATTAACACATTGTATTTATTCATTTAATTTTTCTTTTTCGTCGGGGGGGGGCAACATATTTCAATCAGATCCCCCTTTTTCAAAATTCTGGATCCGCCCTTGATAATATTATCAAAAACAATGTAAATGGTACGGCCTAAGCATGTGGTATCACTTACCCATCCTAACTAATGCTGGCTTATTTTTGACGAGCTGAGCTCACTTGCCTCTGCCTTTCTCAGATTTCTCATTGAGTTTGTTTTCAAAGTAAATGGCGGCAAAAGCCAGGATATCTTCTGGCTGTTCTCTGAGGATCTCGCGTGACAGGTTTTCCAGGATGCTGGAGAAGCCGGGTGGGATGGTGAGACTTAGACTGAGGTCTCTGCTCTGTTGTAAAGCTGACGGTCTCAGGAGGCTCTCTGAGTAGGTGATGGTAGCCATTATCTGTGATAACATCAAATTAAATGGCATTTCGAACATTCAACCACGGTAACTCATCATGTTATTAAAAACAATTCTTAACCCTAATAAAGTTAAAGCGCTAAATTGAATAGACCCCCTAACTTAAATTTCCACCTACTTGAAGGTGTGTCTCGCTACCGCGCCCCAAAACATCAAGTGGGTGAAAATTACTCCTATGTTTAATTTGAGACCAAATATTTTCAATTTTGATAAGATCTTTTTAATATATGAAATTGTTCGGTGTGTTTGGGGATGACTTATAGACTATATGTAGTCTATTCCCCATGCCAGATTAACATCTGCCTCTGTCCTGGATTGCATAATTTTCACCTATTTCTCAGGCAATTCTCAACCGATTTTCAACACATTTTAAAACACTATTTTTCAAAAAATTCCTAGGCCTACGCCCTTGAACATTTCATAACCTCTAGATTTAATCACTAGTCTAGTTTCTATAGACTAGTTTTTATTTAAACATGATAGTCTATGTGGAGAATATCATCCATATTCATAGCATGCTTGCCCTACTGTGCGTAACCCTTTCAAGCCTGAGTTTACCATAGTCATCTTCATCCACATCAAGTCGCGAATTGCTGTAGCAATTCCCGACTTGTAGTGGATGAAGATGATTTGATGTGGTTTAAAAATTAAAGAAAATTGCCATGTATTGGTAAAACAGATTCATGGGAATTTTCACTCTAAAACCCCAGTTGTAAGAAAATTAAGTCTGTTTTCAGGGATGTAAAATGATGCTTTAATGCATCTTGAGGGCTTAAAGGGTTAATTTTAATGGTTAAGGCGACACAATCAGGCTAAGCCCAATATCATAAAAAATCAGTATTTCAATTTTGGCTTCTTAATATGGCCATAAGATATCAACATGTACAGTAGGCCTACATACTTCTGTACATAGGCTAGAATTTTGGGCCGCTGTGGCAACGTAGCAAGTGTGCCGAAAGCCCCATTTATCAATATCAGTATTTTCCGTAGGCCTATTTCTTATTTTGGATATGCATGGCCGAAAATAAATTTCGACCTTATTTTTCGCTTAACTGGCAAATGCGCAACACAAATATTTAAATAATCACGCAATTCTAGTCTATGCCTATGGACATGTAAACGTTGACATATTAAGGGCATAGGCCCATCATTATCAGGGAACCAAAATGAAAAAAATACTTATTTTTTATGACTTTAGCCTGAGTATTGCCAGTATTGGCAGATAAAATGAAGAACACCCTATAATATAAATAATTATAGTAGGCCTAGTAGTAGTAATATTCTAGTAGTAGTAGGTCTAATATAGACTAATTATAAAAAAACCGCTATAAAAATAGAAATAGAGTAGACTCTATAGCACAGGCATAGGGTCTAGCCCAGGCTCTAGGCGGATTTAAATTAAACCCTATATTATATTTAGAGGCTTACCTCTTCTATAAAATGTTAGATCTAGACTCTTTAGCACTGCCGAATAGTCGATGTTGTCTGAAGTTATAACTTGTAGTGTGAGGCCTAAATGATACTGGTACAGGAAGAGTTTGTGTGAAAGTTGACGCCTTTTTGTTGTTAACAATTCGAAGGATTGTAGGCCTATTATATGACGTCACTGGTGCATTTGAAAATAATGTAGGCCTAATATATATTAAGGTCGGCAGACCAACTTTTTAACTATTAAAAAATATATATATATCTATTTGACATTACTTTATAAAATTTACTGGGGTGTTGGGAATGACTAGTCACACTAGAAAACATTGTGTGCAATATCAATATTGTAGGGATAATGTAATTACAGCAAAAAAGTGAATTTAATTTAATCCAATGTAAATTTGTCAATAATTTGGTAAATAAATGTACTATAAAAAAGACATCATTCATATTAGATAGACATCCAGTTAAGAAAAAGATGCGTCTCTTTTATAATTGAAGCAGGGCATCGTCTTCTCGTGATTAGAAGGTCGTCATATAGCAAAGTAGCACATATATACATGAGACGAATAATACGAAAAATTAAACAACCGTTGATAAGCTAATCAGCGGTTGGCGCGAATCCCTTATTTTTTCATGAAATAAGTCTCCATTGGCTTAAATTTACCAAGCCCCCGACACCCCCTCCCCTTCTACAGATCCTGGATCTGAGGCTTCTTTCAAAATTAATCTCTCGTATATAAAAACAGGTCTAATTAAATGTGTATATTTGGTTGCATATGATCTAATGGATAAAGATGACAATGATAAATTCAGGATTGCAAGGGTTAAAAAGAAGGATTATTTTGTACGCTGTGCCTAAAATATATGCTCTACTTCTAACCAAACCGAATACGTCACTTCGTTAGGTAACGTGTTTTGTTGACGTTGATTCAAATCTACATTGAATACTTGATTCAGATTTTTTGACAGCAGGCCAGAATGATCGATCATAATAAAAACCTTCTCTATTCACCAGATGTCACTAGAGTCTCGTGTGACTTTACCGATACTCTGCTCCATTCACCAGATGTCGCTCTCGCCTCGTCTGTTTAATTGCTTTTGATTCGATCGAGAGATAACATTTCTTGTTGTGCAAACAGAATGTGAAAAATTATTCCAACATCTCTGAGTGCAAATGTTAATAGGGGTTACCTTAGCTATCCCAAAAATTAAAAATAGGTCACTTTGCCAACATTGCGAGGTTGTCCCAATTTTTTGTAATATTGGGCCAACGTCGTGCCGGATGAAACCAATATTGAGTCAACATGCACTCGCCATAAACACTGATAAATCCCACTGATGTGGGTTTTTTTACTGATCTGAAGAAGCTCGGGAAACACGAGACTCTGGACCAATAGGGATAAATTAAAGAAAAACCCGCGAAGAGCAAGTCTACATTTAAAGAATTAAACACAATAATGAGTTTCGCACGTATACGACCAATATGTAGAGTTTTAATTAATGTCAATAAGAGCCGTGAAGAAACGTCAACATTTTCACAAACAAAACAAATATTTTTAGAAGTCTTCAAATAATATTGTTTCCTTTGGGATCTCCAAAATCCCAACTCGGTCACCCTGAATAGGGCTTACATTCATATTTTTTTTATCTATCCTGTCGTAGGCTACTGTCACGATGGTGAATTACGGGATTAGTTGAGCTGCTCTGGCATCAAAATAATGAATTGAATCCCCATCGTGATCATGGGCCTGACGACTGACGGTAGAAACTCGTGGACACTGATTTGCTTTTATCACTTTTCAGTCGGCGGTCTCCCGGCACGCTGTGTCTGTATATCACGAAATGTACACCCAACGCTGCCCCAATGCCGGGCCACCGTCCGTGACGGTGGCCCGACATTGGGACAAAGTTGACCCAACGTTCCTATAATCTGTGTAACATCCAGATGCGTGACTGGCGTAGATTTCTGGCGATCAATTCATGCAGATTGGTCTCCGCGGAAGGTGATGTTTGTGCAAATTAATTGTCAATCAAGTTATCTAGAACTCGGCAACCGAAGCAAATAGACAAATCTCCCTTATAATGGCAAAAAGCAGTAACTGCATACTACTCAAATAAACAGTTACTGCTGTTTGCATTTTTAAGGTATAGTTATTCCAATGATATTTCCTCCCCACGCTCAATAAGATTTACCATCTGGCCTTTGAGAAATGGATATCAATTAGCGTGAAAAAATAATTATGATAGAAAGTATTTATAGATACCGAACGCCATTTGTGGACATAGTAAATAAAAAATCACTTCAAGGTACTCGAGTGTATCAATAAGCCAATTCAATAAAATGCCTAACCCTTTCATCGCGGGGAACGACTTTAATTAGACGTCAGATTCTGACGTCTGAAGTCGGTCCCAGCACTGAAAGGGTTAAACATGTTAGAAGATGTGATCACATCCCTCATTTTTATATTATTAAATATTTGTAATGGTCGTGGATCTATAACACAGGTATTCAAAAAAAGCGGAAAGAGCTAACGAGGACATTTATGATGAATTCAAATTGAAAACACCATTTGGTCTCTCAGTTGATACAAGTTAACCCTTTAACCGCCAAATTATTCAATTTGAATTTTCACCTACTTGAAGTTGTGTCTCGCTGACGCGATCCACAACTTCAAGTGAGTGAAAATTATTCAGATTTGACAAAATGGAGGTCAACTCTTTTCAAATTTCGCTGGTTGATGTCACATATTATCTTTAACATGTTTAAAATGTGGTACTTAATGTGCTAAAAAAATAGAAACCCGAATATATGCGGTACCGGCGGTTAAAGGGTTGATAGGGATGCAGTTGTTCTTCATATATTTTATTTATTGGAAATTGTGTCAACAAATCAATATATTGCATGTGAAACGAGACGTGTTATAATCCAAATGTGTTTTATTTGAAATTTTCACCTGTGATTTTTGTAAATTTTGTCAATATTTTCCTCGTTAAAAACAGTTTTAATGCGATTAAAAAACCTGTCCGAGCTGAGAGTGTTTTAATAGTGCACACAAAACTAAATTCATATTATAATGCATTTATTTTGTCAATATAATACAATATTATATAATCATGATAATACAATGGTAGAATAAACTAGGTCTACAATATTATATTAAACCCTTTAAGCCCTCACGATGCATAGAAACATCATTTTGCATCTCTGAAGAATGACTTAATTACCTACACCCAGGGAGTTTAGAACGAAAAATTCCATGGAACGGCTTTAATAATAACTGTTTTTTATTTCCCACCCACTTCAAGTCATCTTCATCCACCATACAAGTCGAGAAATGCGACAACAATTCACGGCTTGTACGGTGGATGGAAATTACCATGGTGAATTTAGGCTTGAAAGGGTTAACTGCGCCAAGTTATGTAATTATAAGTATCGTACTCCCACAGGTGTTATCGCCCACGAGACTTGTGCTGATAACTTCCTGTATCGACCAAAACTTGTGCTCCGGTTGCAAATTATTTACGTTATACTGACGCATTGTAGTCTAAATATTTTAATTATCAGTTAAACATGTGGGTGGTCGTACGATAAAATGCATATGGCACTGCTTTTTGGTCGATAAAGGCTCAGATCGGTACTTGTCGCCGATACAGGCACTCGCCTTCGTCTCGGCCTGTATCTGGCGACGCGTACCGATCTGAGCCTTTATCGACCAAAAAGCAGTGCCATATGCATATCTTATCACCAACTTGAAGATGTGTCTCGCCATCGTGACCCACAACATCAAGCGTATAAAAATGACAATGTGAATAAAAACATAAACAAATATAGCAAATATAATGCCCTTTTTACCTTCTTTTGACTAAACAAGGTGAAAGCGACATTATGACATGTTTAACACGCTGGCTAATACAAATTCGGTTATTATTATAGATCTCTATACAGAAATACAAACTTATATACCTTATAGAATTATAGACCCCTATACACAAACTCTATCTCTGATTGTACAGAAAAGAACATGCCCACGAGACATCTCGTATATACTGGGTGGTTTCATTGGCTGTGTTGTGAGCCGATCTTAAGCTTTATATTAAGCTGATTGTTAAGTTAATAATTTCCAGGCTTCATCACAAAAATGACTAAAACTTTGTCTATTTATGAAAAATGTTCATCTGCAAAATGTAATTCTTCGATTAATTGAGCATCATCATAAAATATTTCGTGGATTTCAGTGACATTTTATTTGGTCTGAAACTATCTGTAAACTGTGGCCGGCCGAGTCATTTCAACCAAAAGTTAGCCAGCTATTACACAGCTTATGAGAAAACAATTTCGTCAGGATTAGGATCAATTAGTGACTTAGAGAAAGAGGTTAGCAATACCGGTAGGTATATAAAACAACCACACAAAAACAGTAACATATTTAAATATGTTCACCTTCAGATATTAATACAGAGAGTTTGTTGGCACGTTGGTGTCTATAGCTGTCTTTTTTATATATCTTCTAACAATAGGGCCTATACTTACTTTCGCTACCAGCTCCCTGTTCGTGAGTCATATCGGGCATGGTAGGATTCAAAATGGCCGCCGTCGTTTTCGCCTTCGTCGTCGCTGTCTATATGTCGCTACCAGCTCCCTGCTCTTGCGTCACATCCGGCCTGGTAAAATTCAAGATGGCTGCCGTCGTGTTCGCCTTCCGCGCCCTACCCGTCGTTGTCTATATCGCTACCAGCTTCCTGCTCTTGTGTCATATCCAGTCTGATAAGATTCAAGATGGCCGCCGTCATATTCGCCCTCAGCGCCATCCTCCTCATCGCTGTCTCTGTAGCTGTATCCGTCATCGTACCTTTTCCTCATCCTCGCCTCGTCTTCCTCTCTCAGGATCTTCCTGGTGTGGTAGCTACGGTAATAGTGCTGGATCAAAATGGCGGCTCGCTTCACGCGAGGGTCGTTCAGATTGATGGATGAATTCTTTCCGCCGAAATTCTGTCCTACAAAACACAGTAACAACCCTATAACACTGCCTCATAAATGTTCAAGGAGCAAAAACAGTAATTTCGTAGCAAATGGTGTAGCCTATTGAGATGAGGTCAACCTAAATCACAGTCATGTGATTGCTCGAGTGTAAACCTAATTTAAATTGTTTGAAAAAATGTAATATCATGTTTTGTAGAGATGGATATAGCCATATCTTACTATTTTCTAGGATATATTAACCATTACACCACTAATCACGCCTATAGTCGTTTTTTAATGTGTAGTATTAGCTGGACAAATCATTGTTATTGGGAATGAAATGAGTGTTCAAACATCAAGATTTGCAAATGCTATAGATCCCAAATTAAACAAATATGAGATATTTCGCCGACTTGAAGTTACCGCGGCCCACTGAAAATTTAAATTGTTTAGGCCTAGTTTAGTCGTAATGAGGGTGAAGCAACTTCAGATATTCTGAGGTTATGCTTATAAAGTGTCAATCCTGAATCGCATTCAATATGTTGCATGACTGCAATATGCACATTTATACACACATTTTGGGACTTTTCTTTAATAGAAAAGCAGTTGTAGGCCTACGCTTAGTTATCTCATTATCATGATTATGCTGCACATCAAAGGCAAACAGCATCAACTGTTTACTTTTCAAGTGAACAATTACTGCTTTTTTCCTTTGACAACACTCACTTAGGCCACTATGTTTTTTCTCTGTTTAAGATGATCACGCGCATTAAATTTAGGCGTGCATTACCAAAAATAAACCATTTTTTCTGCCTAGCGCGCATTAGATTGTTGCCGATTTCCAAAAAAACCCATTTAATTTCGGGAGATAAAAAACCTTTCGAAAAAAAACAAGTTTATTTCAGCATAAAATAAAACAAATTCGGCTATGTTTTTTTGCTTGTTTTTATCGTCGCCCTCATAAACTTTTTTTTTAAAAAAGGTTCGATTATTTTAATTTTGTGGCCCTCATTACCTTTTGTAGAAATTTATCAATTTTTTTTTTACTTGGACGCCCTCATAAACTTCTCATAAATTAGGTCCAATGTTTTTTTTATTGTTTTTTTCCGCCCTCCCTCATTAAATTTTTGATTTTTGATTATCTAAAACAGAGAAATAAAACACAATGGCCTGAGTAAGAGAGTAGTAAGTGCTGTTAAAGACAAACAGTAGTGAAAGCTTAATAATATTAAGCCTAACTGGTGAATGCGCAGCACAAAAATTAAAAAAACTTTTGCAGTTCTAGTCTATGGACATATTTACATCATATGGTCACATTATTAAGCTAAAATAAAATCACCGATTTTTTTATGATTTTAGACCTGGGCATGTCCCTTTAAGAAGTAAGTTTATACTGTTGTCATAAACAAACAATAGTAACTGCTTAAGCTGACACTGCTGTCATAAACAGACAATAGGCGTAACAATTTATTCAGGTAAGCAGTTACTGTTGTTTGCCTTAGCACGGCATCACTATTTTTATTCCACATTTTGTACTTCGCATGCCATTATTGGTATTTTCCGTGACAGTGTTATTACTTTCCGTGCCATTGTTAGTACTTTCTGTGACATTGTAAGTACCACTGACCTTCAGCGTTGGTCTTGCTTGAGTTGCATCCCATCACTGCGCATGTCACAGTTTGGAATTGCTCTCGTAAAACAAACAGTAATATATTCACCAGTCGCTAGACGGCGCCGCTTTTAGAACAATGCTCTATAAATAGCCGTCATGTCGACCCCAGTCTGGAGCAGGACTGTGTTCATGGAGGTGCTACAGATGCCTCTAGCGACCATCTGGCTGTGCGGATGACGGCACCTGCCGAATAGCTTAGCAATCACTTTACCGTTTTTCAATGATCTGAAATAAAAATTACACAGTTTTATACCACGTGGTCCATTTTTTAAATAACAGGAGGTTCACAAGTATATTTTAGATACGTGTCTACGTTTTGGCTATTATCTATTTATGAAAAATATTATTGATAAAAATTGCACACTTTAGATGAGATAAGAATGTTTAAATTGTAATGGTGATGACCAATTCTGCTGTGCAAAGGTAAACAGCGGTAACTGCCTAATTTACAAGTAGGCCTACTGGTAATTAAGCAGTTACTGCATGCGATGCTTAGGCAATTGATGGAAAACATCAGTAACTGCTTACTTTTTCTTCAGATGTTAAGCATTTTCTGCAGTTCGCATGCCATGCAAAGGCGAACATGACAAGCTGCTTGTTTTTTTAACAAATCAGTTACTGTTGTTTATCTTTGCATGCCACACGAAGACTAACAGCAGTAACTGCCTAATTTTCCAGTAAGCAGTCACCGCTGTTTGCCGATTCACTGCAGAATAAAGATGACATTTGAAATATAAAATACTCACTTATTTGACGACCCTCCAGATGTAGGTGTGTATAGGTGGCCTGGTATTTAGTCACGGACTCCCCAGGTATACGTATCCCGATGATCAGCCTCCGTGTCGCCGGGACTGCCTGACCCAGCACCAGGTCCCCATGCCAGTCATGCATCAGTGATCACCCCCCCCCCCCTTCGTTCCCAGGACTCACGCCTGTGCTCGTTACCATGGCAACGGCAGACGTAAGCATCCCGTCCTGGAAACCCCCCCCCTCCAACACACATCGTGTTTGTTATCAGTCGTCATGACTTGGATTAACCCTTTAACCCCTAAAGCGCTGAAATATTTTTTGCAAAAACATAGAGAGCAAAGTTTTTTCTTCAATTTAAAATCATCATAAATGTCTTCGTTAGCTTTTTCTGCTTCATTTGAATACTTATGTTATAGGTATCAATTTTTAATTTTTTTCGGTGCTTAACCCTCATATGTCTCAAAACATAATTTTTCTGACTTCTATATATAAGAAAATTGTCTTTTATTATCAATTTCAAGTCACCAATGGAAGTTAATTAAATTATTCAATTTGCAAAATGTGAACTTTTCATACATGCAAATATTTTTCATCATCCAAGGTCAACATTGCGTTAGCAATTATTCCAGCTTCTAATCAAAAAGACACACCAACTGACAATTCGGCACGAGAAGGGCACAATGTATAAACCATGGAGACCAAAGGGATTTTTCAATTAATCATGAAATCATCATAAATGTCTGCGTGGATTGACATTAGACGTCAGAATCTGACGTCTACATACGTCAGATTCTGACGTCTGAAGTCGATCCCCCGCTGAAAGAGTAAACTATTTATAATGGCTGTACACTCATATTAACGTAGGTATTCCAATGAAGCGGGAAAAGCTAACTAAGACATTTATGATGATTTTGGATTGAAAAAAACCCTTTGACTTTCATGGTTTATACATAGATATTTCAGCGCATTAACCCTTTCAAGCCTGAATTTACAGAGTCAGTAATAACAGACTCTGTGCGCGATACAGAGTCTGTAATCAATGGCATTCGTGAAGTTGTGCCCCAAAAATACGGTGCGCATCCGATCGATTGCGCAATGTATTACTGCGTCATTGTTTGATCAATTATTTTTAGATCATTCTGTAATGACAGATGTACATCTCATTAAAATAATGCCTTAACGTGGGGACATAAAGCCCTGTTTTTATAGGTGAGTTTATCATCTAAATAGGGCTACCCTCACATTTTTCATGAAATTTTTGGTCTCAGCGTGCACTGACCACCAGCATAGAAAACCACAGCTTTTGCTATGCTGTCAATCTCTGACGTTGAACCATGCTGTTCACGTCAAGCTCGGACTAGAATTTACCATTGTCATCTTCATCCACTACAAGCCGCGAATTGCTGTCGCAATTCTCGACTTGTAGTGGATGAAAATGACTCGAAGTGGGTGAAAAATTAAAGAAAATTGCCATCTATTGGTAAAAGAGTTTCATGGAAATTTTCCTTCTAAAACCGTCAGTTGTATGAAAATTAAGTTTATTTTCAGGGATGTAAAATGATGCTTTAATGCATCGTGAGGGCTTAAAGGGTTAATTAAATGATAAAACTCACATCCACCACTTATATATGTGTGTCACCAGCAGGTAGGGATTAAAGGGTTAACCCTTTTCACGCTAGGCCCATATATACGGTTTCTTAACCATAGTCCCACTGGGACTGTATATATACTTTTTCATACGTTTTCGTCGGTGGAGTATTAACCCTACCGGGTCGAGTCCACAGTCGAAGAGTGGGGCACGTGGCGTTTTGGTAGAGCGCCTGGCTGCCATGCCAGTCATGCAGGGTTCGAACCCCGCTCATTCTACGTGGGTCTTGCAGATAAATATCCCTGTTTCTCTCCTCTCAACGTGACTATGCGATCACGTTAATGGCGGCCTCGTTAACCCTTAAAGCACTGAAATACTTTCGTATAAACCATGGAGACTAAAGGCTTATTTTCAATTTGAAACCATCATAAATGTCTTAGTTACCTCTTTCTGATTCATTTGAATACCTATGTTATGGGTCTGCGATTATTAGAATTATTTGTATTTTTACAGCGAGGGAGTCGTCTTTAGTCGTCAGAATCTGACGTCTACAGACGTCAGATTCTGACCACTAAAGTCTATCCCCGCGCTGTAAGGGTTAAGAATGGAACCACATGTTAATTTTGCGTAGTGCTGCGCGCTGCGCCCTCCTCCACCGTCATTTGATTCAGGTAAAGTACTTAGTAGTTACATCATAAACGCATCTATAATTTACAGGCGATCGTCTGATCATTGAACTACATCATAAACTTATTTATAATTTACTTTCGCTCTCTGATCTGTGAAGTGGTACCAATTGTCAGAATGGCCATTACGTCTGTGCAATCCCTCTCACAGCAATAATTCTCCACAAAACGACCTTTATTACTGTATTCACTGGTCACGGGCGTAACATATAGGATAGATTCAGGTAGAGCGATACAGCTAAGCTTAAGCAAATCCAATGAACAGTATTCTGTGAAACGCAGTGACGTCACCGAAAAAAATTTTGGTCATGGCTGACGTCATGGCTATTAGCGCCACCTTGATGAATTGCGTTATTACCGTATCAGCGGCAAACCATTGCACGTGTTTTGCCTGAAGAGCGCTATTTTTGAACGGCCAAAACGGCGACTGCATGGACATAATTCGTCCCCTTGGATATGAAAGGGTGTATCTGCCACTTGGTAAGTGGCAGATACACCCTTTCATATCCAAGGTGAGCTGAGTGTGCTGAGCTGAGTTAGAAGCCTGTCTTAAATGGTCAAGCACTAATTTTATTATCAGCTGCTTTGGCAGAAATGGATGTGGAGGTTTATATCGGAATCTTCTCGTGCTCTCCCTATATCAATTCTGTGAAACTCAATGACCTTGACCTCCTTTGTTTTCACCGAGCTGGCTAATACAATAAAGTATGGGGTAGGGGGTCTTATATAACCTTGTTTTCACCGAGTGATGTCACTGCATTTCACAAAATGAAGTATGGGGGAGGGGGTGTTATATAGCCTTGTTTTCACCGAGTGACGTCACTGCGTTTCACAGAATTGAGTGACACTAATTTCAATACTTATGAGATCACAGTTGCAATAATACGATTCGGACTAAGTTTGTATCGCTCTACCGGAATGTGTCAGGATGACCGATACAGGCATATTCAGGTAGAGCGATACACTTTAATATTTCCGTTCCCTTGCTCTACTCCGGCCCCTTGCTCTACTCCGGCCCCCTCACTATACCCCGGCTCCTCACTTTACTCCCACCCTCACTCTACCCTCACCCCTCACTCTACCCCGACCGCTCATTCTTCCCCGGCCCCTTACTCTACTCCCACCCTCACCCTTCTCCCACCCTCACTCTACACCCACCAGCATCTACCCCGGCCCATCACCATTCTCTCACCCTCACTCTACCCCCACCCTCACTCTACCCCCTACCCCTCAGTCTACTCCGGCCCTCATTCATTCATTCATTCATTCATTCATTTATTTATTCATTCATTCATTCATTCATTCATTCATTCATTTATTCATTCATTCATTCATTCATTCATTCATTCATTCTTTCGTTCGATCACCGAACAAAATTCGAATATAATGATAGCCGCTGATAATTTCGCGTCACGTAACCGTTGAAGTAAAGGTTACACAAGTCAAGTTTTATGGTAAAAAAGTAGGACGGGCATCATATCCTATAGACTGTCGTCTGTTTTTTCAGTGATCAGAGCGGAGTGTGTGACTCAATATGTAACATGCTTCATAAAATAGTTCATCAGCAAAGTAAGTATGATGCGAGGAAGACCAGTGAAGGTATTGTTGGTTGGTTTGGTTTGGTTACTTTTTTCTGTTAGCGATGGAAGTTGTGTCGCCCTGCGCCATGATGCCACAATCACTCCTGTTTGTTCAGGGTTTGTAAAATCAAATTTCATTGTTCCCCTAAATTTGATGCCGCGCATTATGATATTTGCCAACTTTAACCTTGTTGGAATTGATTAAGTTCCAGAAATTCTACAAAAAAGACATGACAAACATAATATTTCTTTCAATTTAAGACTCAAAGGCTTGGAAATAGTATCCAAATATAAATGGAGCATTTTGTTTGAAATCATGATTTCATATCATTTGTTCATCTAATTTCCCCCCCATAGTTTTGTAAGTGTATTCTATATTTAACAATAAGGCTTTTAATTAACGGAATTGTTGTTATTACAGATTTTTATCGATAACTAATATTACATTGACAGCCAAAGTAATAAAACAGTAAAGAAGGGTGAAATAAAATGTGTTTAGCAACAAGGTGCACGAGGATCATAGGAAGAATATAAATTCGTGTTTTTAAAAAAAATTATACTTAGGCTAAAATATATACATGCATGCAAGTTTCTGGATACGTTACCTGGGCAATATTATACATTGATAACACAAAATTATTCACAGACAAGAGCTTTCACTAATCAGCAGTAGGACTAGTATTCGTTTTATAGAACATGGAAGCGCATGCTATTCTTACACCTCTCTTGTAATTAGCTGCTATGATGTAGACATGCTCTATATACTGTAGATCTGGTAATATTCGCGAGGATTTAATTTTCGCGAATTTCGCGTGGAAGACAAATTGGCAAATTTAAGAATCTCGCGAAAATTATTTTTAATATAATAGCGCTACCATCATCGAAATTGACAATTCGCGAATTCACAATAAGACTTCACAATAAGTCTCAAAATCACAAATTTGCGAAAATCTAAACACGCGAAAATTACCAGATTCACAGTAGACCTAATTAATTGACTTCAGGAAATAGATAACAAGAAAAGTTCATATCATAGATATAGTGTGTACAATATTTATTATGTGCAATATTTACTCACTCAGAGATCATAACACCAGTACTCGTAGCGTCTCCCAATAAATTAATTAATACAAATTCTATTTGACAAAAAAAAATTATACTTGCAATTCATTAGGTACAGGTGCAGCGCGCCAGAATGTGTAATAGGCCTATAAAGGGACTGTGTACTTTTAATATTAACGAAAGGGTTTTTATAAAACTATATCTAGGGGGGGGGGGGGGGCTAGAAGAAGGATGAAAACAAAAGCCGGAAAAAACAGTCAGTTGAAAATGTGGTCAGGACAAAAAGTTTGTTGACAGAATTGATCAAAAATATGTTAACCAGAATAAGCCAGCAAATGGTAACGTACAGAATACGACTAAATGTGATATTTCCGTTTTATAAACTCAAAAAAACGTTCACCGCCCAAAAAGAATATTTTCTTGCAGAGGTAAAAAATTGCGATCAACACAAACTCAAACAAAAACTCTAGCTCCCCCCATTTTTTTAATGGTACGTCCCTTATCAGTCCCTTATGCGACTGAGCTGATATATATTATGTCACGCGCCAAAATAGAAAATGATCATTTATCATAATAACAAGTACTATCATTGATGCAGAGTTTGTCAAGCAATGTGTATAAGGTGGATGGTCAGTGGGATAGAAGAGCTATATTAGTATATTATTATATATTTTCTGGTGCAGGCTAAGAAATGTCATATATATCAGCAAAGAAAATATGTATGTATACATATAGGCAAAACAGTGGCGGATCTAGCTCAACACTGACGGGAGCAATCCCCCAAAACCTCGGCGCCCCCCTTTCTACAGATCATTGATCAGAAACTGAGGCAAGCAGACAGGCAGGCAGACAGGCAGGCAGGCAGGTAGACAGGCAAGCAGGCAGACAGGCAGGCAGACAGACAGTTTCTATTCTGTTGTCTTTCCTTCACAAACTACATATTTGTAATATCAATGTCATTATAGTTGTATTATCTTCCATTTGGCAAGTCTTGTGGGGGTCTATATCAGACAGATGAACTAGCCTGTATATCACTATATATGTTGTAAGGTAGGTGTGTTACGCTGTGCACAGGGTATATAGGTTGCAAGGTAGGTGTGTTACGCTGTATACAGTGTATATAGGTTGTAAGGTAGGTGTGTTACGCCTTGTACAGTGTGTATAGGTTGTAAGGTAGGTGTGTTACGCTGTATACAGTGTATATAGGTTGTAAGGTAGGTGTGTTACGCCTTGTACAGTGTATATCTGTATATAGGTTGTGAGGTTGGTGTGTTACGCTGTGTACAGTATATATAGGTTGTAAGGTTGGTGTGTTACGCTGTATACAGTGTATATAGATTGTAAGGTAGGTGTGTTACGCTGTATACAGTGTATATAGGTTGTAAGGTAGGTGTGTTACGCTGTGTACAGTGTATATAGGTTGTAAAGTAGGTGTGTTACGCTGTGCACAGTGTATATAGGTGGTAAGGTAGGTGTGTTACGTTGTGTACAGTGTATATAGGTTTTAAGATAGGTGTGTTACGCTGTGTACAGTGTATATAGGTTGTAAGGTAGGTGTGTTACGCTGTGTACAGTGTATATAGGTTGTAAGGTGGGTGTGTTACGCTGTGTACAGTGTATATAGGTTGTAAGGTGGGTGTGTTACGCTGTATACAGTGTATATAGGTTGTAAGGTAGGTGTGTTACGCTGTGTACAGTGTATATAGGTTGTAAGGTAGGTGTGTTACGTTGTGTACAGTGTATATAGGTTGCAAGGTAGGTGTGTTACGCCTTGGACAGTGTATATAGGTTGTAAGGTAGGTGTGTTACGCTGTGTACAGTGTATATAGGTTGTAAGGTAGGTGTGTTACGCTGTGTACAGTGTATATAGGTTGTAAGGTAGGTGTGTTACACCTTGTACAGTGTATATAGGTTGTAAGGTAGGTGTGTTACGCTGTGTACAGTGTACATAGGCTGTCAGGTGGGTGTGTTACGCTGTGTACAGTGTATATAGGTTGTAAGGTGGGTGTGTTACGCTGTATACAGTGTATATAGGTTGTAAGGTAGGTGTGTTACGCTGTGTACAGTGTATATAGGTTGTAAGGTAGGTGTGTTACGTTGTGTACAGTGTATATAGGTTGTAAGGTAGGTGTGTTACGCCTTGGACAGTGTATATAGGTTGTAAGGTAGGTGTGTTACGCTGTGTACAGTGTATATAGGTTGTAAGGTAGGTGTGTTACGCTGTGTACAGTGTATATAGGTTGTAAGGTAGGTGTGCTACACCTTGTACAGTGTATATAGGTTGTAAGGTAGGTGTGTTACGCTGTGTACAATGTATATAGGCTGTAAGGTAGGTGTGTTACGCTGTGTACAGTGTATATAGGTTGTAAGATAGGTGTGTTACGCTGTGCACAGTGTATATAGGTTGTAAAGTAGGTGTGTTACGTTGTATACAGTGTATATAGGTTGTAAGGTAGGTGTGTTACGCCTTGTACAGTGTATATCTGTATATAGGTTGTGAGGTTGGTGTGTTACGCTGTGTACAGTATATATAGGTTGTAAGGTTGGTGTGTTACGCTGTATACAGTGTATATAGATTGTAAGGTAGGTGTGTTACGCTGTATACAGTGTATATAGGTTGTAAGGTAGGTGTGTTACGCTGTGTACAGTGTATATAGGTTGTAAAGTAGGTGTGTTACGCTGTGCACAGTGTATATAGGTGGTAAGGTAGGTGTGTTACGTTGTGTACAGTGTATATAGGTTTTAAGATAGGTGTGTTACGCTGTGTACAGTGTATATAGGTTGTAAGGTAGGTGTGTTACGCTGTGTACAGTGTATATAGGTTGTAAGGTGGGTGTGTTACGCTGTGTACAGTGTATATAGGTTGTAAGGTGGGTGTGTTACGCTGTATACAGTGTATATAGGTTGTAAGGTAGGTGTGTTACGCTGTGTACAGTGTATATAGGTTGTAAGGTAGGTGTGTTACGTTGTGTACAGTGTATATAGGTTGCAAGGTAGGTGTGTTACGCTTTGGACAGTGTATATAGGTTGTAAGGTAGGTGTGTTACGCTGTGTACAGTGTATATAGGTTGTAAGGTAGGTGTGTTACGCTGTGTACAGTGTATATAGGTTGTAAGGTAGGTGTGTTACACCTTGTACAGTGTATATAGGTTGTAAGGTAGGTGTGTTACGCTGTGTACAGTGTACATAGGTTGTCAGGTGGGTGTGTTACGCTGTGTACAGTGTATATAGGTTGTAAGGTGGGTGTGTTACGCTGTATACAGTGTATATAGGTTGTAAGGTAGGTGTGTTACGCTGTGTACAGTGTATATAGGTTGTAAGGTAGGTGTGTTACGTTGTGTACAGTGTATATAGGTTGTAAGGTAGGTGTGTTACGCCTTGGACAGTGTATATAGGTTGTAAGGTAGGTGTGTTACGCTGTGTACAGTGTATATAGGTTGTAAGGTAGGTGTGTTACGCTGTGTACAGTGTATATAGGTTGTAAGGTAGGTGTGCTACACCTTGTACAGTGTATATAGGTTGTAAGGTAGGTGTGTTACGCTGTGTACAATGTATATAGGTTGTAAGGTAGGTGTGTTACGCTGTGTACAGTGTATATAGGTTGTAAGATAGGTGTGTTACGCTGTGCACAGTGTATATAGGTTGTGAAGTAGGTGTGTTACGTTGTGTACAGTGTATATAGGTTGTAAGGTAGGTGTGTTACGCTGTGTACAGTGTATATAGGTTGTAAGGTATGTGTGTTACGCTGTGTACAGTGTATAATATAAGTTGTAAAGTAGGTGTGTTACGCTGTGTACATACAGTGTATATAGGTTGTAAGGTAGGTGTGTTACGTTATGTACAGTGTATATAGGTTGTAAGGCAGGTGTGTTACGTTGTTTACAGTGTATATAGGTTATAAGGTAGGTGTGTTATGCTGTGTATAGTGTATATGGGTTGTAAGGTAGGTGTGTTACGTTGTGTACAGTGTATATAGGTTGTAAGGTAGGTGTGTTACGCTGTGTACAGTGTATATAGGTTGTAAGGTAGGTGTGTTACGTTATGTACAGTGTATATAGGTTGTAAGGTAGGTGTGTTACGTTGTGAACAGTGTATATAGGTTGTAAGGTAGGTGTGTTACGCGGCGTACAGTGAATATAGGTTGTAAGGTAGGTGTGTTACGCTGTGTACAGTGTATATAGGTTGTAAGATAGGTGTGTTACGCTGTGTACAGTGTATATAGGTTGTAAAGTAGGTGTGTTACGCTGTATACAGTGTATATAGGCTGTAATGTTGGTGTGTTACGCTGTGTACAGTGTATGCCAGACATGACAGATGAGCCTGTGTCACTCGATAAGTTGTAAGGTAGGTGTGTTTTGCATATAAATCTGATTAGATATTCACACCTGAGTAAACATCTACACACAGCGAAAGCATGATTAGCTCCCAAGCCAGCCGGCATAATATAATATTCATTGTTTGAAACATGCAGGACACACTTGTTAATTAACCTTGTGTGGCCTTCAGCAATCTTGTCTTTTCTGATTGATAATACAGGGCCGGATTTAGACTGTGTTGACAGGTTCCCGGAACCCTGTCAGCTTTTTCAAATCTATCAAATTACACAGGGCTGTATACCTACAAAGCACTGACTTATTGGATGACAGTGTTCCAAAACCAACTTATATACATGTCAGTATAGCTTTCATAGTTGGTCAATTACCTGATTAGGCAGTCCGTCTCTTTAATCTCAAAATAAACATAGAGGCTAATAGTAACTGCTGTAGAGAGGTGGGGGTAACACCAGCAGCAGGTACAATTAACAGTTACAGCAACTAATGTTTGTACAAACAGTTTGTCAATTGGGGGCGCACGCATGGATTATTACATAGCATTCACACCACCTCTTGTTTCCGAAGACTTATATACACCTTGAACGCGCTCTGCACATTGAAATCGTAGGAATTTTGATCTGTTCATATTATTTCTGTCTTGCTTTTATCTGTTTCGTCACATTAACCCTTAACTCGCTAAGTCAGACAATAATCGTTTTTCATCCGTTTTTTTATCCGGTTAATCACTGTTGGAGAAAAAATTGCAAAAGTGCAAATACGATAATTTTCAACCACTTGAAGTCGTGAGTCGCGGTAGCAAGACACAACTTCACTTGGATGAAAACTAGTATTGGGCTAATAGGGCTGTAATATATAAAGTACTGCAACATAATGATTTGAACATCGCACCGTGAATAAAATATTCTAGCGTATATATAACAAAATCAAAACACATAAACCCTCGATCTCGATTACTACTAAGTTATTGGCCAATATATTATTGAAAGCCTGTCAAATTTTTTCTTGGATCAGCCCCTGTAATAGGTTAATTCACAGATAAATTAAACCCAACTACAAACAACTTTGATGAGTCCTGACGAACCATTATTTTTTTTATTATAATAATGGTTTATTATTCTTTTTCAGCATTAGGACTCATCGAAGTTGTCTGTAGTTAACTAAGTAGGACTCTCTCACTTTTACAACAAAGGGTCCTTCTGTCACTATCGACATGTGATTCAAAATTGTGTACTGATTGAACACTCGGTCTTCGAAGTAACTCCACTTTCAGCCTCAGACGTGATACCTTGCCCACAGAAAGATGGTTTCTATTTGAGGGCTTCCCTTATATTAGTCCAGAATATATCTCTTTGGCCAGGATCTTCGGGCCATTCCAGGTAACTCGCCTCTCCAAGTAAACTACAAAGTGATTTGCTCATATCTCTCACCGGTAATTCTTCAATGATAATAGGCAGTATTATATTTTTTCTTTTTTCAAACGCTTTCACCCGAGCCATTCTATATTCAAACTCGCACCATTCGCTTTGAAGAAATCCTTTACTTAATATCAGTAGTGTTTTTCTGCTTTGTTCGATGGCTTTGATTATATTCTCTTCAATGAATCCACCAACAGTGAAGTGCTTGTAGTGTACACAGATATTCAACTTATGGGGACCTTCTTCCTCCAAATGAGGAAGTAACTGATTATTTACAAAGTCAAACTCATTCTCATGAAAAGCCACAAAAGCATCATATTCGTATGTGTCATTCTCTACTAGTCTTTCATATTTTGTTCGCTCCCAAACATGCTTCAAACATGCATATTTTATCTCAAATCTGTGCCGAAAAAGTGCAATAGATATTGTTATCATGATTAGCAATACGCAAACAAGTGCAACAGTGACTATCAACAATTCCTTACTTTTACATTCAATGTTTAAAGCTGGCAAGATGTCAGACGTCAGATTGTTCAATGATATAATGGCGTGTTTGTACAAACAAGTGTATTGCTGCCAGTCTGCCACCTCTATTTCTGTGTAAACCACCCACTTGAGGAATGACAATGAATTACATGAGCATGAAAAGGGATTACTTGTCAGAACCAAAGAAAAATTCCCTCCTTTCTGAATATTGAGTACTTGCGTTGAGAACACTCCCGTTTTGAATATTTGCATAAACTGGTTTCCTGATAAATCAAGCTGGGACAGATTCCTCAAATGATCTATTTTGAATAAAAACATCTGCAAATAATTGTTACTAATATTTAACATCTCAATATTGATTTGCTGAGCAAACACGTTTCCTTTTAGATTGAGTATTCTGTTATATGATAGATCAAGCTTTCTAACCGAAGTGAAATGCTGCAATGTTGAGCCATTTTCGTCTGCGGACAGTTGTGAGCCCAGCTGATTTTCACTCAAATACAATTCCGAGAACAAATGTCCACTAACGCTTCCAAATTCAGGGTGTATAAAATGGCAGTTATTCTCACTCAAATCGAAAATAATCAGATTAGATGGTGGATTAGACAAATAGATAGGGCCTATAAATTCTCTCAACCCGTTTTTGGCATAATTTACATAACGAAGTTCAGTATGACCTAGAATGGTGACCATTGGCAAATAGAATGCTGCTATGCCTAATGTGTCCTCCATGTTCAGATATTCCAAGGACTTTGGCACTGGGAATACCAAATGTAATCTGCCGCTTCGGGCATTTTCATTATTTCGCATCATCCCTTTCAGTGGTTTAGTTCTGTACTGCCTCCTAACATTCATTTCTGATTCAAACATCGATAAATATGGTTCATTATATGTATTTGGGTCTATGATCAGCCTACTCTGAAATTGGGCATGACAGACTTTGAGCTTGTATAAGTAATATACGTCATTATATAATCCCTTTACCTGCATCATCCTGTTATTGGCCAAATATAATTCTGTAAGATTTGGTGTATATTTACTAAACAGACTTGTCAGCAGAATAATATTGTTGGAGTTTAGATTAATCTTCTGTAAATTTGTATGTTGTAGACCTTCATAAAACGAGGCGTTTATGGTGATAAAGCCAGTCTGAAATGGAGCAGTTGATTCCAGAATTAGAGTTTGTATCTTTGTGTAGCGCAGACCATACCATGACTTGGACATATTGTGAAATCCTAAACGTGTATTGAAGCTCAGATCCAGAATTGACAATTCATTCAAATGTCCGAACGCCATCTCCTCAAGGTCAAATAAATTACTATTTATTCTCATTTCTGACAATGATGTGTTTGTGAAGGCTTCAAATGTCTCATTAGCTATATATTGCTGGTCACCTTTAATTATTAAGGTCCTAATCTTTGTCAATGTAGAGAATTCCTGTTTAAATGTGGCACGAGGAATTCCATCTAAACTGAGATATTCAAGTTGTGTGAGGTGTTCAAACAGCTGACCACTATATGATGTTGACCCTTGGTAGATGTTATTATGTAGCTTTAATATCTGAAGATCTTTGATTGGTTCAAACACGTCACTAAGCAGGTCAGACACATTCAGGGCGTTGCCATCCAATGAAAGAACACGTAACCCTGTCAATCCCAAAAATGCCAGATGAGAAATAACTCTTAGGTTGTTTTCAGAAACATTCACGCTTTGTAATTGTTTACAATTATGGAAAGCGTGGTCATTTAAGTTGCTGATCATGTTGTTGGTTAGATCTAATATCTCGGTCTTTTCCGGCAGTTCTTCAGGTATTCTGGTTAACTTCCTGTCAGTACAATCTACATATACACCACCAGAGGGGAGTAAAGTAGTGGCACATGATGGTACTGGTAATGTCCCTGCAAAAAATGGATACTTTAAAATGCTGGTAGATTGTTCTTTTGTCTATATATAATAGTAAAACAAATTATAATAATCACAATAATTGAGACTCTCATTCTCTGGTGCGCAGAGAAGAATACATTTCATTACTTTGCCAGTATATATAGGACAATGTAAGCTTTGCGGGACATCGTGAACATCACCAAAATACACAGGTGATATTCATGGGATGTTCGTGGCTGTTGTAGTGACAAAAAGGAAGGGATTTTTTTCAGTGTTGATCCTTGCAAAGAAAAAAACAAATCAACATTGGACCCTTCATCTAGATAATCCAGCGGCTTGGTCAAAGCCATTATAATAAAGAGATTGTTGTTATTAATTGTATGAACATTCCGGAACACACACTTATCGGGTACATATGTCATTCAAATGGAGGGTGGAGAAAGATAATATAGATTTACGATGATATAAGCCTATATAGCACAATTTAAAACTTTGAAATTTTCTAACCTGGGTATGTGCCTTTAAATCACTGTTTATTGTCTACGCATTGTCTGCACACTCTATGCAGAGGGCTTAGTTTTCTAATAAGTAGTGTGGACGTCTATTCTCTCCCATGAACCAATGATTCAATGCTGGTTTAATGCTGGGCCGATATCGCAGACAGTGCTTACCACATGTGGACCTACATGACATTGTAATGCCCAGCGACTGAACACACATCCATTCACTTAGCCCTTTAACCGCCGATGTCGCATATATTAGGGTTTTCATATTTTATTAGCACATGTAGTACCACATTTTAAATATGTTAAAGATAAAATGTGAGATCAACCAGCAAGATTTGCAAAGTGTCTGATACGGAGTCGCATATATTCGGGTTTTCATTTTTTATTAGCACATCAAGTACCACATTTTAAATATGGTCAAGATAAAATGTGAGATCAACCAGCAAGATTTGAAAAGAGTTGACCTCCAATTTGTCAAATCTGAAATTTTTTCACTCACTTGAAGTTGTGGATCGCGTCAGCGAGACAAAACTTCAAGTGGGTGAAAATTCAAACTGAATAATTTGGCGGTTAAAGGGTTGAAAGCCATAGTTCACTGCTCATTATACGCTGGACACATGGACCCCAGAATGCCATAGTGTTCAATGGGTATTCCACAATGACGTCATTGCCACAACTCATGCCAGGCATCAAACAGGTCCTCAAACAAGATCAATAATTCTGTATGTTTTTTATACCAAGTGCCGTTTTGACAGCACGTTTAATTGGGAGAAGCTTACAATTTTCGTCGCACATTTTCTAAAAATAACAATGTTTGAGCATAAATTTTGATATGTTCTTAAGATTCGGCACTCTTATGCCACAGGTAATTTTCTCCTACATTCATCTCTTTTCACCTTATCATCCCATGTCATATCACATATCACCTTATCTACATTAGTGATTACATATTCAGGAACATGCAAAACATTAAAAGTGTATATAGGTATAGCAATGTACTACAACAAACATATTTTACAAATTGTCCAAAAACGTTTTTTTTCCACAGAAACGTTTTCCATTTTTTTTTATCCCAAATTTATTTTTATTTTTTTATTATGCCATCCTTTATCCCAAGAGCTGCAATCGTTCCTTAAGTCCACTTCATTATGTCACATAATTATTTATGACCTTTTAAGAATGCAAGTAAAAGGTTCACATTGTAAAATAAATAAATACGGGGCAAGCGGGGAGCCCTATCTTACTCCCCTTTCAATATTGTTTTTCACTGAAAAACCCATTAGTACAAATAGTATTTCTAGCACATATATATTGTATATTTATCCAGTTTTTTAAGTTTTTAACCAGCCCATACTTCGATAGTATCATTTGCATCCATTCATGACTGATTAATCGATAAATAGTATTGCTCCCCGTATTATATAATGTTCACATTAAAGAGTAATATCATGTGCAAGTCTTATATTCTCAATGATCTGCTACTTTTAAGATACACTTTCTGATCCGAAAATATTATGTTTTCTATTACAGTTTTTATTCTATTCACAATAATTGTATAATCAGTATTGAATAGTGTTATAGGTCTCCAGTTTGTTATATCATTCGGATCCCCAATCAAAGTTATTCTTTCCATATTTTCGGCATTGCACATTTGACCTCTTTTGATTAATTTCATTTATTACATTCACATATTCTTCTTTTATTAAAAACTAGTATACTTGATAAAATTCATTTGTTATTCCATCGCAACTAGGAGTACATTCCAGTTTTAAAGATTTTATGACATATTCTACTTCCTGTAAAGACATATCAGCTTCACACAATTCACATTCTTCTTTTGTTATTTTAACAGTTATATCACGTTCACGTGCATGAAAATCAATTGAAGAAACTTTTTCATATTGGTCCACATAAAATTCAGTTTGTACTTTAGACGACAAAATCATTTGCAAAAAACCAAAGGTGGTTTAATGTTGGGTCTGCGTCGTTGATGGTCGGCCAACGTTAAAACAATATTGCCATAGAACTGTACAAACCTTGACAAACAGGGGTGATATCCCCAACATAGCCTTGGGCGACACAGCTTCCATCTCTGACAAAACAAAGTAACCAAGCCAAACCAACCAACAATACCTTCACTGGTCTTCCCTGCGTCATTCTTACTTTGATAATAAAATGTGATTGAAGTGTGTTACTTATATAAACTGTGAAGGTGTATTTTAGAAAGTTATATATTAAGTCACACTCTCTTCTCTGATCACTGAGCATACATACACAGTCTACATAGCACGAGGGCTCCCCTCCCTTAACATAAAACCTGACATCATAAGTTTTACTTGTATTATTTACTAATGGCGCCCGGCAGGGAGGCCTCTCTATATATCGTAATGCGAAGCTTATCCAGAGGGGTGCTCAGGTAGGGGGGGGGGGGGTACGCGAACACCCCCTTAATTTCCAGGTTCGTGATTTTTATTTTTATGATTTTCAACACTGCCGTCAAAATATATTCATTTTGCATCACGAAATGGTATCGGGAAATGATATAATTTAATGTTCTTTTTTGTGTGTGTGTGTGGGGGGGGGGGGGGGGGGAGCAGGCCCAAGGAAGCCAAACATTTGCAAATCTTGATGTTTGAACACTTATTGATTTCCCAGAAACATTGACTTAATCGGAAAATAAAATGAATCATGTAGTGGCGCTTATAAGTCAAAGGGTTAGGGATGCAGTCAGTGGACCAACATTGAACCAACACTGGTTCAGTGCGCTATGTTAGCTCGTTCATTGAATGCTTCAATGTTGACTGACACATCCCAGCGGGCATTGCAACATTGTTTCAACGTTGGATTGTGGTTACGACGTCACAGACATAAAAACAACGTTTTTTCTACGTCCTTAACTGACACAGTTAAAACGTCTGAAGAAGACGTTGTTTATACGTGGAATTTCGGTTGCAACATAGGCGACGTAAAAACAATATATTTACAACGTCTCATACTGACCGTTTATTCTATGTTTAGATCAATACCTTGATTATATGTTGAATTTTGGTCGCAACATAATTGACGTAAAAACATCGTTTGTTCTACGTACAATACTGACTGTTGCTTCAACGTTGAAGTCAAAATGTTGGGTGTACGTAGAATTCAGGTTGTGATATAACCAACGTGAAAACAACAAATATTCAACGTCTGATTCTAACCACCTATTCAATGTTTAAATCAAGACGTTGAAATTTGGTTGCAACGTAGCTGACGTAAAAACACCATCTTTTCCACATACACTACTAACTGTCGCTTCAATGTTGGATGTCAAAAGGATGTCGAGTCTATGTAGAATTCGTGTTGCGATATAATCGACGCGAAAACAGCATTTATTCAACGTCTAATACTTACTGTCTACTCAATGTTTAAATCAAGACATTGATTATATGTTGAATTTTGGTAAAAACGAAACTGATCTAAAAACACCATCGTTTCCACATACACTATACTTACTGTCGCTTTAACGCTGAAGCCAATATGTTGAGTCTACGTAGAATTTCGGTTGTGATCTTGCAATGTGAAAACAACATCTTGTCAACGTCTGATACAGACCGTCTATTCAATGTTTAGATCAATACATTGTTTGTATGTTGGATTTTGGTTGCCATGTAACCAACGTATAAGTAAAATTATCTTCTACATGCTTTACTGACCGTGATTTAACATTGAGATCAAGAATCATGATTTCAGTTCTAGAATTTTTGTTGTGACATAGCCGAAATGAAAATAACACCCCTTCATGTCTGATAGCGCCTGTGGATTCAGCATTAAAATCAAGACGTTTGTTTATTTGTTGCATTGATTATCCGCATTACCCGCTCAACCCACAACCTGCGACTCACAACCCTCGACCCACAACCCCCTCGACCTACAATTACACCCCCAGACCCTAAAGGGTTGTTATGTATAGTTAAGGATAGTTAACGCTAGTTCAGAATAGTTAAGGGTGACGGATCTAGGGGGTAATGCAGATCTACATTACACGTTCGACCCTTTGAGTTAACGATAGTTCAGAATAGTCAACTGTAGTAAGCATATATAAGGATATAATAGTTAGCTAAGCATATTTATCACGTTAGCTACAAGTAGCTAAGCATAGTTAGGAGTAAGTTAGGATTATGGTAAGGGTTTTTAAGAGTAGTTAATGGTTAATCGTTATGATAGTAGTGGGTAGGTACGAGTATGTAAGTGTGTTTAATGATATGTAAGATAACGTAAGGTTACCTTATGATATACATGTATAAGGGCTTGTAAGGGTACTCAATGTATATAAGGTTACTTACAGATATTAAAGTGTACTTAGTGATATTTAACGGTACGTAAGGGTATGGATGGTTTATAAGGATATTCAAAGGTATCTGCTTTTACTAAGTGTACTTAATTATATTTAAGGGTATTAAAGGGCTCTAAAGGTTTGTAAGGGCACTGAAGAGGTTTTAAGGGTATGGATGATATTTAAAACTGTTAAGGTTATGTAATGGTTTTTAAGAGAATTTAAGGGTATACCAAGGTAACTAAGGGTTTTTAAGGGTATGTAATGATATTTGAGTGGTTTAAGGGTATCAAAGGGTTGGAAGGGTACTTAAGGGTACTTGCGTTTTCCACGGTTTCTGAATTATATCTAGGGGTATTCGACGATTCTAAAGGTACATAAGAGTATCTAAGGGTTTGTAGGGTTTAAAGGAGGGTTATTAATGGTACTGAATGTAATTAAGGGTATTGAATGTTTTTTTTTAGGATATTGAAGGGTTTTAAGAGTATAAGATTATTAGGGGAATTAAGGATACCTAAGGTGTTAAAGATATGTAAACGTACAAACCATTACATACCTTTGAAAAGTTTAAATATAGTTCAGTACCTTTAAAAGCCATTTAGTACCTTTTCCTACCCTTAAAACCATTTATTACCTTGAAATATAATTAAGTACCCTTATTAAGCACAAATGCCCTTATATACCCCTATGAACCCTTAAATACCCTTACATACCCTTGAATAACAGGGTGTACACCTAAAACCTGAGTACCCTTACATACCCTTTAATACCCTTTTAAGTTTCCTTTCAAACCATTACGCACCCTTACAGCTTTTAAATATCATTCAGTACCCTTAAAAACCCTTAAGTACCCCTACGTGCCCTAAAATACTCATAAATATAATTAATTACCCTTGAAAAACGGAAATACCCTTAAATAGCCTCACGTATCCTTGAGTATCATTACGTACTCTTAACACGACATTGTTGCAACGTTGAAGCAACATCAATGACGTTGATTCAACGTCGCAACAGCGTTGTGTGCCTAGTGAAAAATTTAGCTATCACTGAGTACCCTTCAATATCCGTAAGTATACTTACATACCATAAGTAGGCCCTACACTAGAATTCCCTTACAATCCCTTACATACCCTTGAAGCCCTTCAATATCATTCGGTACCCTTACAAACCCGCCAAGTACCTTTACAAACCCTAAATACCCTTAAAACCCTTGGATACCATTAAATCTAAAAACGTACCAACGTAAAAACGTAGCCCACTGGGCACACGACGTTGTTGCGACGTTGAATCAGCGTCATTGACGTTGATTAAACGTCGCAACAACGTTGTGTTCTCGTTGGGAAGTACCTTTAAAACCCTTAACATCCTCATGACGTTGTTTGCGACGCTGAAACAACGTCATTGATGTTGATTCAACGTCGCAACAACGTCGTGTGCCCAGTGGAAAGAAACCTCAGTTATCACTAAGTACCTTCAAATAACCGTAAGTACACTTACATACATTAGTAGCCTACCCTTGAATTTCTTTACCATTACATACCCTTAAAATCCTTAAATATAATTAAATACCTTACTAACCCGTTACCCAGTAAACATTACTCTCAACGATAAGATCTGCCCTTTTTTCTGCATCGGTTGATGTCAGTGATCCAACGATGGCCCAATTACGATAAGATCCGACGGTCACTTGAGCTCACTCGGCGGTTTGAAAGAAACAGAAATGTTTCTTCCCCATCCACGTGAGAAAGTCAGTATTGTGGGGAGCCTTCGTGACCGAGAGGTAGCGTGCTCGGCCTCAGACCGCCAGGGCTCGAATTTCGAATCCTGTGTCTGGAGGACAGTGTCATCTCAATCATCTCACCACCCTCAGGAGGTTCTCCTGACCCAGTTTAGCCTATATGTGCACAAAGGTGGCCTAAAGCCCGATTCATTTCATTTCATTCCATTTCCAGATTGGTGTCCCTGTAGGCCCTACTATACTTGATTGTGTTATCAGATATTAATTAATTCTATTAAATATCCGCATTAGGGGCGGATCCATATTTAATAAAAGGGAAGCTCTGATGTAAATTTTATCGCACAAATGGCTAAAGGCAAAGGAAAGCACATAAGAAAGTTCACTATGGGACATACACTATGTACACGAGAGGGACATCATGACACATAAAATAAAGTTTATACGATGAGAAAGAGGTTCCCAATAAACCACACCTTACAGTGCCCTCACAGTTATCATTCAGGTCTGTGATTGGAGAGGAGCACCACAGAGCAATCACAAGCCGTGAGAGCACTGTAATCACCACAAACCAATCATATGGTTTCCGTCTGACATCCCGGACTATCCCCAGGACGCCACAGAGAAACCAGCAAATGTATGATTAAAATAATGAAGAATACAAAGAAGTTGAACTGAAATTGAATACTAGAGAGTGAAGAAGAGCATAAAATACCATGATGAGAACAAATATTATAAAGAAAACAAACATAGAATATATAAAATTCCCAAAATGTATCTATAATACGTCTATCTCGCTAAATGATATGGCAGTGTTTTTTTCAGACGTCCCGCAACATCATAAATATGCCAAAGAGAAACCACTAAACGATTTCAACCAATAAATCTCTATAATTTCGAAAACAATGCAGAATTCAAAATACTACAATTTACTAAGCAGAGAAGCAATACACAAGAAACAACCTATTTGATGGGAGATCGAAAGAACTACAACATACAAGAACATACAATACAAGGAAAACACACTAGAAAGACACTGTAGGATATAAAAATAGAGGAGCATCAATACAGTTGAAAAAATATATCACAAGGGATAGAAAAAAGGTTACAAGAATACACTTAATACAGAAAGAGCTGTGCATTCGTCTGTGACAATGACTGGGTGTTCTTAGCCTTCTGTGAAGTTGCCCAGGGGGGACCACGAGGAAGTGACATAGTCAGGAGGCTTATGCACGTAAACGAGCCATATGTGTTTTTTCGCTTACTACCCTTCTTCTTTTCAAATTGTGGGGACAGTTTTATACACTTTATGCATGTATGGCATATAAAATCACCTGCTCCGGGCATATTGCGACATTAGGATAATTACCCATCCACCGTGCGTGGACTGGTGACAGCTGAGATTTTTCTCCGATTCTATCCTGTGGCTTCCTTTTCAAACGTATCGTGGCATAATATCCATGTTTGGACCATTTAAAAACACAAATTGCTTTTTGTAGTAGTAGTAGTTGTAGTAGTAGTAGTAGTAGTAGTAGTAGTAGTAGTAGTAGTAGTAGTAGTAGTAGTAGTAGTAGTATTGTTCATTGTACTGATGTGCATAAATACATTTATGAAAAGATTTAAAACAAGAAGGGTTTAGTTTTTTGTGAACAAAAAACTGGAGATGTCTCCACTCCAGCAGCATGACCATAAAAGTTGATAGCTAATAGATGGCCTTTGTAATTAATGTTATTAAATGGCTCCTGTGAGACTATGTATTAAGCGGAATTTATTATTCCGTTTTGGTGCGAAACACTTGTCAACACTCCCAGCAAACACGACGTTGGGCCAATGCTGGTCCAATGCTGGCCCACAATCTGTAACGCTGGCCCAACATCAAACCAGCACTGGTTCAACGCCTCGTGTTTGCTGGGCTGCGTTCAACCCAGTAAACACAAACCATTATTGTTATGTGTCCTTTGTGGAGTGTTTTGGAATGTTTTGAAAATCTAAGAAACTACAAGTAAAAGACTATCTGTAAAAATGAACAGAATTCTTCCTCATAAAATATGTTAGATCTTGGGTTGTAGGCCTGCCTAATCATCCTCAATTGCGAAACTACATGACTCTCAGCATTATGAATCTTTTTACACTATTGTGATTTCTGGAGAGTGGCTGATTAAACAAACGTTGACCCTATGTTGTTTTAATGTTGGACCAACGTCGTTGCCAGTGGCCCAGCATGAAGCATAAACATGTTGTGACATATCCCTTCATTATACCCAGCAAACACTAGACGTTGAAACAATATTGAGCTAATTCTGAGCCAACGTGGTTGACAATTTACAAACGTTAGTCAGCACTAAAGCTTGTTGTGTACCCGCACTCTAAGGTGCCAGTATGTCTGGTTGCCGTCTTTTGTTTGTTTTTCAGACGTTTAGGCCTATTCAAATCAAAAACAAAGGCTGGGTTAATGCTGGCCCGCCGTCTGCGACGATGGCCCACATTCAGCGTGGCGTCAACCACGACACGGTAACTCAATACCGGGTGAATGTTGGCTCAGCGTCGTAGACGGTGGGCTAACAATAGCCCGGAATTGGGTCAACGTCTCGTGTTTAACCGCCTGCATGATAGAAGGAGAGAACACATAGATACAAAACTGATTTGTGACGAACAAATGAGCGGTGAGAGCTAAAGCAATATATCTTCACCTCTATAGAGGGAGACATAATTATTATTATACACCCAGCTCATATCGGGCTTATATATCAGTTTGAATATAACATAATCGATGACGTGACATGTGTTTTCAAAATAATTAATCTTTAAAATATACAACTTAGCAAATTAATAAATTATATTATTTTCGTTAAATTTCGCATCTGTTCGCCGTTCTCATGTTCGCTTTCATGTTTGTTTGTTTTGCGCTTCATACAAAGTCATACAGTGACAGCTTACTTTTCAAGGAAACATTCATAGTTATTGCCTTTACATAAACCCTTTCAGCGCGGGGACCGACTTTAGACGTCAAAATCTGACATCTAAAGACATTTTTGATGATTTGAAATTGAAAATAACCCTTTATATAAAAAAAGTTCAGCGCATTAAAGGTTAAGACAAAGACAAATAGCCTCATTGCTATCACTGCTGTTTGCTTATAACACAGACCAAATAGACAAGAGCAGGAAGTGATTACTTTCAAGTGAGTAAAATATACTATAAGTTGTTTGCTTTAGCATAAAACAAAGACAACCAGTACAGAGCTGACACTTACATTACTTTCTAAGTACATCTGACATAATTAGGCAAACAGCAGTAACGACTTACTGTTCAAGTAAGCAGATACTGTAGTTTGCCTTCGTGGTACAGTAATAGGCAATACCCAGTTGAAAGAGCAATGTTGTTTTAATGTTGGTCCAGCATCGTAGACGATGGACCAACACGATCTTAATGTGACCAATCAACGTCACGAACAAAGCCGATTTGTCAAATGTCATTGTCAAGTTCCTGGTGAAATAAGATATCGAAACATCGAATGAGATCAACACGGAAGCTATTTCTGCGCCACTGTACTGACTTATCAATACTGATACGTATCAATTCTGATATGTATCAATACTGATGGATATCAATACTGATAGATATCAATTCTGATAGATATCAATACTGATAGATACCAATACTGATATATATCAACTGATATATATCAATACTGATATATATCAATACTCTTACATATCAATACTGCTAAATATAAGCTGATAGATATCAATACTGATATATATCAACTGGTAGATATCAATACTGATAGATATCAATACTGATAGATATTAATACTGATTAAAAGATATTAATACTGATAGTTATCAATACTGATAGTTATCAATACTGATAGATATCAATACTGACAGGTATCAATACTGATAAAAATCAATACTGATCGATATCAATACTGCTAGATATCGATACTGATAGGTATCAATACTGATAGATATCAATACTGATAGGTATCAATACTGATAGGTATCAATACTGCTGGATATCAATACTGATATGTATCAATACTGATATGTATCAAGAGTGATATGTATCAATACTGATATGTATCAATACTGATAGCTATCAATACTGATAGAAATCAGTACTGATAGATATCAATACTGATAGATATCAATACTGATATGTATCAATACTGATAGATACCAATACTCATAGGTATCAATACTTATATATGTCAACACTGATAGATATCAATAATGATATATATCAATACTGATAGATGTCAATAATATAGGTATCAATACTGATAGATGTCCTGATAGATATCAATACTGATATATATCAATACTGATAGATATCAATTCTGATATATATATCAATACTGATAATTGATACTGATAGCAGTGCCAGATTGAGGGGGGGGGTCAGAGAAGAGAGGGGATGGGGGGCCTGATCCCCTTTTTTTAAAATAAATTGCCTGAACATCGATCAAAATTGCCAAAATACATTTTGCAGATGACCATTGTTTATAAATAGACATATGTTTCGTTATTTGAAGCTGGAATTTCGTTAGCAATTTCAGATTTAAACGAACATTGACTGATTGATTATTTGATTGATTGATTGATTTTTTGAATGCTTGATTGATTGATTGATTGGTTGATAGATTGATTGATTGATTGATTGATTGATTGATTGATTGATTGATTGCTTGATTGATTGATTGATTGATTGATTGATTGATTGATTGATTGATTGATTGATTGATTGATTGATTGATTGATTGATTGATTGATTGATTGATTTATTGAGTGATTGAGTGATTGATCGAGTGATTTATTGATTGATTCATTGATTGATTAATCAATCGATCAATCGATCGATCGATCGATTGATCGATCAATCGAATGATTGATTGATTGATTGATTGATTGATTGATTGATTGATTGATTGATTGATTGATTGATTGATTGATTGATTGATTGATTGATTGATTGATTGATCGATTGATTGATTGATTGATTGATTGATTGATTGATTGATTGATTGATTGATTGATTGATATGTTCATTAATTCCTTTATTCGATCACGTGGTTATCCAACAAAATTTACGATCAGGATAATGCAAGTTGGTATTTCAGCATGCTGTCACAGTGAAAGTAAAGACTATACAAGTGGGTGTCAGATTTTATGGCAGGGAGGGCGGACTTCATGTCATATTAATTATAGTACGTATGCTCAGTGATCAGATCAGAGAGTGTGACTGAATATGTAACACACTTCTATCACAGTTAATTATAAAAGTAAGAATGATGAAGGGAACACAAGTGAAGGTGTTGTTTGCTGGTTTGGTTTGGTTTCTTTGTTTTGTCAGAGATGGAAGCTGTGTCGCCCTGCACTATGATGCCACAATCACTCCTGTGTGTAAAGGTATGTAAAACCTAATTTCATTGTTGTGTGAGAAGCGCGCAGTGCGGGGCCCTGGGCGAAATTAACGTCGATACACTGGTCTCAAACTTAACTTGATGAGACCGCTATAAATGTGATCGCCTAGTCACATTGAGAAGAGAAACAATGATGTTTCTCTGAAAACCGCACATGGGAACAGCGGGGTTCGAACCCGGGACGCATGCGAGGTTGTCGAGGCAATCAGGCGCTCTAGCCATTGCGCCACGTCCCCTTCACATTGTTAGGTCCCCTATGCTGATTTTATACTGTTCGATTGATATAATTGAGGTCTCATGATCCTTCAAATCTGATTGTTCATGGTTAACGTTTTTCACTAGCGAACAAGATACCTTGGTCTAGCCGTGTCGTCTCCTCCGAGGCCGTGGATTGATGTATTTGCTTTACCCGAAAAATTCAACATGGCGGTGACTGAGAGCAATCCCGACCCCAAGGTCCGAAAAATGTCCATAACTTTTTAATGATTGTGCGAAATCTGAGCTGAGCATGCGGGCATGGAAATGAAATATTACTGATTCTAAAAACCTATTTCCGACCTGATTATTGAGCGAGATTTTCAGATATGACAGTCCAAAGAAATGTCCAACGGTTTTGTCAATCTGTGGCTGAAATCTGTTTCAGCCACTGGGGCTAACCTGTTCCATTTTTGGCTTCTGCTGCTCAGCATGACAGACTGCGGCCCAGCATTGACCCGGCATTGTGTCCACATCTCCTACTGGCAGGGTATATGCAGTGATATATGGTGACCTCCACAAACACGGATATTTGTCCAGGAATAGCCCGGTGTTGGTCCAACGTCTCAGGCGTTGACCCAGCATTAGCCCGGGCTGGGCGATTCATTTTATCCCTTCAAGCGCTGAAATAATTTAGGGGTAAAATTCTGCGAAAAACTTTTTTTTTTATGATTTGTATGTTGTTTTGATTTTTCCAAATGCTTCAAAAAAAAAAATGGATAGGGGAGTGGGTGGGTGGGGTCTGACCATAGACATCTAGATATGGACAACCAACAGGCGCAAGATCGTCGTGAACTTACGGCGCGCTTGCGCAGCTAGGAAAAGGGATAACTGTTTTCCGGTCTACCCTTCATGCTGTCTATTTATGTTTTTCGTCGGCTCGATAGGCGAGTAATTTGGTCTATTTAGTCACTATAATTTCAATTACTGAACCAATTAATTGATCAAAATAATGTATTTTTTATGTTTATGCTAAATATATACATTAAAAACAATGACAATTGAGGTTTACAATTTAAATTAGACGCCAAAGTCAAGCTGGATCAAACTTGACTGTAGTGTTCACAGCAAACACGGGGCATTCACCCAATGCTGTTTCAATGTTGGGCCAGCATCGAAGACGGTGTGCCAACATTGAAACAGCTTTGGGTGAATGCCCCGTGTTTGCTGGGATCACTAAGCCAGCATGTCAGTAGACCTTAATTCGGACAATTGAAAGGTATTTTGCATAAAATGTTTGATGAAGCTTGTCATCATTCCGAATAACAGTGATTCCCAATTATTTTAAACCTGTTTGTAGAAAGCCCTCGATAATACAGTCTGTTTTCCGTGTCATTTCTCCAATGGCTGCTATTAGCCACCGGTCATGAATCCATGGGTTTAATGGTACATATGTTTTGATATCAACATTGATCTTTTCTGTGTATGGATGTGTTCTCTTATGTTTCTGATAACCTGTTGGATTGATAGGGTGAATGAGCCACGCGTCTCAAGGGGATTAGCGGAATGTTCGCCCCCCCCCCTCCCTACTAATTTAGTGACTATGCTATACCGTTATGTCTACTTACGGCGTTGCGTCATAGTAGAGATTAATAGTCATTAAGGCAAGCTGATTTAATGTCTCCAGGCAAAAAAAAAACCTAAAAAATTATTTTGGCGAGAATTTAGAAGACCACGAAATGATAAAAAATTGGGTTCGCGCAAAAATTTATACTCGTGAAATTAAAGTATATTACAGTAACTAGCTAGTTTTCTGTTGAAGTGTAATAAGTGTTTGTAAAAATACAAATAAACTCGTTCTATGTTGGTGGAAGAATGAAAGCCCAAACTTCACAACTAATTGTGAAACAAAAATAATACTATCAAAGAGTGTCCAAACTTCCCCCAATGCATAACATACCAATTAAATGAGCACTATTTACATATGTTCATTGATATTTGATCTTCATTCTGAACAAAAGTCATTATATAATATTTATGTTTCTAATTGATTTAAATATATCGGATCCATCTATATTTACTACGATGTAATATATGTCTTTACTCACGCTGACCGTGAAATCAGGGTTGCCTGTTAAATTTTTCGTGTGTAACTTATTGGAGAACAAACTAAATTATGATAGGTTCGTAGATTTGAATATACTCACAATGTGCACGTGGATGTACAAATCTAGCAAATGGCAATATTTTTCCTTCACAAAATACATATTTGTATTATCAATGTCATTATGGTTGTATTGTCTTCCATTTGGCAAGTCTTATGGGGGTCTATATCAGACAGATAAACTAGCCTGTATATCACTATATAGGTTGTAAGGTAGGTGTGTTACGCTGTGTACAGTGTATATAGGTTGTAAGGTAGGTGTGTTACGCTGTGTACAGTGTATATAGGTTGTAAGGTAGGTGTGTTACGCTGTGTACAGTGTATATAGGTTGTAAGGTAGGTGTGTTACGCTGTGTACAGTGTATATAGGTTGTAAGGTAGGTGTGTTACGCTGTGTACAGTGTATATATGTTGTAAGGTAAGTGTGTTACGCCTTGTACAGTGTGTATAGGTTGTAAGGTAAGTGTGTTACGCCTTGTACAGTGTGCATAGGTTGTAAGGTAGGTGTGTTACGCTGTGTACAGTGTATATCGGTTGTAAGGTAGGTGTGTTACGCTGTGTAGAGTGTATATAGGTTGTAAGGTAGGTGTGTTACGCTGTGTACAGTGTATATAGGTTGTAAGGTAGGTGTGTTACGCTGTGTACAGTGTATATAGGTTGTGAGGTAGGTGTGTTACGCTGTGTAGAGTGTACATAGGTTGTGAGGTAGGTGTGTTACGCTGTGTACAGTGTATATAGGTTGTAAGGTAGGTGTGTTACGCTGTGTACAGTGTATACATGTTGTAAGGTAGGTGTGTTACGCTGTGTACAGTGTTTATAGGTTGTAAGGTAGGTGTGTTACGCTGTGTACAGTGTATATAGGTTGTAAGGTAGGTGTGTTACGCTGTGTACAGTGTATACATGTTGTAAGGTAGGTGTGTCACGCTGTGTACAGTGTATATGGGTTGTAAAGTAGGTGTGTTACGCATATGTTGTCAGGTAGGTGTGTTACCCTGTGTACAGTGTCTGCCAGGCCTGACAGATGAGCCTATGTCACTCGATAATTTGTAAGGTAGGTGTGTTTTGCGTATAAATCTGATTGGATATTCACACTTGCTGAGAAAAAATCTACACACAGCGAAAGCATGATTAGCTCCCTAGCCAACCGGCACAATATAATAGTGGTTTTTCATGGTTTGAAACATGTAGACACACTGGTTAACCCTTTCAAACCATTGTCATCTTTGTACACTACAAGCCGCGAATTGCTGTCGCAATTCTCGACTTGTAGTGGATACAGCTGATTTGAAGAGGGTGAAAAATTCAAGAAAATTGCCATGTATTAGTATACAACTTTCAAGGAAATTTTATTCAAAAACCTTTAGCTGTAGGAAAATTAAGTCTGTTTTCAGGGATGTGAAATGATGCTTTGATGCATCGTGAGGGCTTAAAGGGTTAATTACCTTTGTGTGGCCTTCAGCAATCTTGTCTTTTCTGATTGATAATACAGGGGCGGATTTGGACCGGGTTGACGGATTCCCGGAACCCTGTCAGCATTTTCAAATCTATCAAATTACACAGGGCTGGATACTTAAAAAGCACTGAATTATTGATCAATTATATTCACTCCCATTAAATATTGATTCAATGCTAGTTTAATGTTGGGCTGACATTGCAGACGGTGGTCCCCACTTTGCATAGTAATGCCCAGTGACTGTTCATGAACTCACACTCGTTCAGTTTAACACACGGTAAGCTTTAGTAAGCATTTCATATTGATGTAAAAGCGTAGGGGACTCGTGTTCTCAAACATCCTAATATAATTGAAGCATAGATTAAATAAATATATGGTTAATCTAAGGTTGAAGTGACATCCAATAAGACAAAAATCAAATGTGTGCATCATGTACATAGTGTAAGGTCGAAGTCCAGAACAGCTGCATTCTCTGCAGATGCGCAGGGGGAAAATAAAGTCAAGACAGTTATAATTAACCCTAAAAGCGCTGAATTATTTTTGTATAAAACATGGGAAACAAAGGGTGTTTTTAATTTGATATGATCATAAATGTCCTAGTTAGGTCTTCTCGATTCATTTGAATACCTATATGTAATGGGTCTTCGCCCATTATAAATATTTGTATTCTTACAGTGCAGTGATAGACTTTAGTCGTCAGAATCTGACATCTACAGATGTCAGATTCTGACGACTAAAGTCTCTCCCCGCCCTGTAAGGTTTAAAAGGTATCAATCTACATGAAAGGATGACAGCAGTGGTAAGAAGATAATAAAGTCAACAGCAGTCAAAGTCAGCTGCAACAGTAGGACAATCCTCATGGCTCGACGACATGCAGATAAGCCTCCAGGTCTCAGCCTCCATAATTAAGCCATTTCTGGCTTATATTCTACCTCAGTCGTATCATACTTCAGCAGTATAAGTTGAATATTCTAGTATATATGTGCAAGTTTACATCAGAAATCATGATGAATAACTTTAAAATACTCAACATCGGATAGGTCTTGAGAGTCTACAATAATCCCAAGTATATTTACAATGCATTTACGATGATCCAAATGATATTTACAACGATTTTAGCAATAATTAAAGTATATTTACAATGCATTTTAATACGATGATCCCAATGATATTTACAAAGATGTTAGCAATAATTACAGTATATTTACAAGTATCTTCTTTTAGTCTAATATTATTCTATCGATACTGTATCTAACTAATGTCTGAAACTATTGAGAGGCTATTCGAGGGGCAGTGCATTATACTGCTGTTCAGCCCAGAACCAAGTGGAATTAATGTATTCTACTTAGATAAACAGCAGCATATTGCAACAAGAACAGCTCTCAATAGCACTGGTCCGATACACACACTGCTAGATCCACAATCTATGATTAGTAAAGATTAGTATCTCCTAATATAAGTAAAGATTATCACTCTCCTGGTATTGTGATGGGTTTTTTTTCAAATATTTTACGAAAACATGCCATGTGTGTCAGAAGTACGATGAGGTTGCCCAGCCCTGAACCCTTTCAAGACTGACTTTACATTGTCATCTTCATCCACTACAAGCCGCGAATTGCTGTCGCAATTCTCGACTTGAAGTGGATGAAGATGATTTGATGTGGGTGAAAAAGTAAAGGAAATTGCCATGTATTCGTAAACCAGTTTCATGGAAATATTCATTCTAAAACCCTTGGTTGTAGGAAAATTAAGTCCGTTTTCAGGGATGTAAAATGATGCTTTATTGCATCGTGAGGGCTTAAAGGGCTAAAGCGACACAATCAGGCCAAAATAATCCAAAAATCGGTATTTTTATTTTCGCTTTTCAATATGGCCATGTGATGTGAACATGTCCATAGACTAGAATTGCGTATTTTTTTTGTATTTTTTCTGTTGCGCATTTACCAGTTACGCGAGATATAAAGACAAAATTTCCGTATTTCTTATTTTGGACATGCATGTGCGAATAAGAAATTTACGCAATTCTAGTCTTTGGACATGCTCACATCATATGGCAATAATAAAAAGCGAATATAAAAATGGTGATTTTTTGATGATTTTAGCCTGATTGTGTCGCCTTAACCCTTTCAAGCCTGGATTTCATCCACTACAAGCCGCGAATTGCTGTCGCAATTCTCGACTTGTAGTGGATGAAGATGATTTGATATGGGTGAAAAATTGAAGAAAACTACTGTGTATTCGTAGAACAATTTCATCGAAATTTGCCTTCTAAAACTGTTAGCTGTGAAAAAACAAGTATGTTTTCAATGGTGTAAAACGATGCTTTAATGCATCGTAAGGGCTTAAAGGGTTTAAGCGCTGAAATATTTGTATATAAATCAAGAGACCAAAGGGTTTTTTCCAATTTGAAATCATCATAAATGTCAATTTGAATACGTATAAATGTTTATTACTTTCGGCCCGGGGATTGACTTTGGACGTCAGAATCCAGACATCAGATTTAGACGTTTATGAACGTCAAATTCTGACATCTTATGTCGGTCCCCGCGCTGAAAGGGATTAATGATTGAATGTCCATGGCGTAAGCTTCATATAATTAAGCATGTACAATGCCTCCCAAATGTAACTTGACATTTTGACATAGTCTTTATTATTTTTACTTGGTTCGTGTTAAATCGCGCCTGGTATAAAGGAGCATTCATATTTTGATGTAAAATATGGCGGCCATTTCGAGTTATTTTAAATTACTATCATGGACGACTGTGCATCAATATTATGAATTTGTCCACCTTTTTGTGGATTATATAAGCCAAAAAATGATTAGTTACAAATGGTAGACTCCAGTTTGACGAGTCTATGTAGCGCCTAGTGAAGTCACCAAATTTGACACTAAAATCACGTCCATTGACAGTAAATCTTCTATTCATGACAGGCGTATACCGTCAGACACGCACAGGATGCATTGACATGGTTCATTGTACGGGTTGTTAAGATACTAACTTCTGGGTGTGAGTGTTTGTGTTCAAAGATATTTATTGCAAAATAAAGATGTTATAAAGATAAGGGTCTATATTTGCTGGGACTTCCGGTATTATATTATCACAGATATGTATTGCGTGTTTGTATTATGTATCGGACAGCCCTAGCCCACCACATGCCACTAATATGTTGCGAAATTTCTTACGCTGTTCAGTGTATATTTCTCTCAAAATTAAGGAGTAATCAACAGTGAGTCTTGACATCAACCGTTACACAAATAACAAAACTATATTTCCAAAAGAACAAAAAATGACGTATTGATACAATGTTCATCTAACACACTGATGCTCTGCATCAACGTCTGTACTTGCTATTATAATTTTAGTGAGTTAAATATTCAGTTCCGTGGCATATAATACTGAATGGTTTTGCAAACCCCATCTAAGATCGGTCTGAGCATTCCACGGTATCGATAATGCATACATAATAGCAGAAATATTACCGGCCCGTTAGGCCACTATGTTTTTTTTCTCTGTTTTAGATGAGGGCGCGCATTAGATTTGAGCAGCGCATTTTCACAAAAAAAACATGTTTTTTTTCTGCCAAGCACGCGCATTGGATTGTTGTCAATTTAAAAAAAAAAAACAGTTAATTTCGGGAGTTAAAAAAAACATTTCGAAAAAAACAAGTTTATTTCATGAGATAAAAAACATTTTTCCGGCTTTGTTTTTTTGCTTGTTTTTTTTTCGTTGCTCTCATTACCTTTTTTTCAATTAGATCATTTTTTTTATTTCGCCGCCCTCATTAACTTTTCTAGAAATTTGTCTAATGTTTTTTTTATTTCCTCGCCCTCATTAACTTTTCCAAAAATAGGTTCAATGTTTTTTTTTCTTAAATGTTTTTTTTTATCGCCCTCCCTCATTAGATTTTGGATTTTTTCTGATCTAAAACAGAGAAATTAAATATAGTGGCCTTATGCAATACTGCTCTGTTACCTGTGTACAGCGCATACCACTGTAACGAATTATAAACCCTATAGCCTTACAGCGCGGGGATGGACTTTAGACGTCAGTAAATTCGATCTCTGCACTGTAAAAGTAAACACATTTACAATGACCGTAGACCTATATTATATATGTATCCAAATGAAACCAATGACAATGACAATTATATTCATGGTCTCCAGTAGAGACAAAAGAGCGCAAAGAGCTGACTAGGACATTTATGATGATTTCAAATTGGTCATTGGTCTTTATGGTTTTTATAAGTATTTCAGCCGTTTGGGGGATAAAGACGGAGCATCCACCCAGCTCGGGCTAATTCTGGGTCAACGCCTGAAACGTTGGCCCAACACCGGGCTATTCCTGGACAAATATCCGTGTTTGTGGAGGTCACGATATATCACTGAATAAAAAACATGCGAGTAGGAGACATGGGCACAATGCCGGGTCAATACTGGGCCGTATTATGTGATACTGAACAGCATTAACCAAAAATAGACCAGGGTATCTTGTACGCTGGTGGGGCGGTAGTCCGAGCTTGACGTGAACAGCATGGTTCTTTATCTCACACAGAGTCTGTTATTACGGACTAGTGGAGCGGGGGCCCTGGTTAGGTGCAGTGGTTAAAGCTACCTGATTGGAAAGTCGGAGTGGTAGAGCGCTCGGCCTCAGACCGCCAAGGCTCGATTTCGAATCCTGTGTCTGAAGGGCAGTGTCATCTCATTCATCGCACCATCCTTAGGAGGTTATCCTGGTCCGGTTTAGTCTATATGTGCACAGGTGGGCTAAAACCCCATTCATTCCTTTCATATTTTGTTCGCTGGTGAAAAACGTTACCCATAAACATATCAGATTTGAAGGATCATGAGACCTCAATCATGTCAATCTAACAGTATAAAATCAAAATAGGGGACATGACAACGAAAATAGATTTTACATACCTTGACACACAGGAGTGATTGTGGCATCATAGCGTAGGGTGACACAGCTTCCATCTCTGACAAAACAAAGTAACCAAACTAAACCAACAAACAACACCTTCACTTGTCTTCCTCGACTCATTCTTACTTTGATACTAAACTGTGATTAAAGTGTGTTACATAGTCACACTTTCTGATCTGATTACTGAGCATGCATACTAAGACACGAAGTCTCCCCTCCCTGCCATAAAACCTGACAACCACTTGTATAAACTATACTTTCCCTGTTAAGGCACGCTAAATCATCAGCTTTTATTTTCCTGATCGTAAATTTTGCTGGATTACCACGTGATCAAATGAAAGAATCAATCAATCAATCAATCAATCAATCAATCAATCAATCAATCAATCAATCAATCAATCAATCAGTTATACCTTAGGCCTCAGTAGCGCATGTTTTTCGTTGATTGATCCGTCAATTATCAACCGATTTTTGTGAAATTTTGTAAAAATCATATTTCACCAAAATCTTAGTGTCCCTGAAAATTTCGTAAAATTATAAGCAGTATTTCAAAAGTTAGACCATTTGACATGTAGTAAATCAAAACTATGACGTCCCTCTATAAACCTATTAAACGAATTCTGGAATTTTATTAAACATATTAAATATTCAATATAATTTTTACTGATGTTAGGATATGACTTGATAATTGCCTGTGCTAAATTTCAAAGAAATCGGTTCATAATTGACGGGGAAATCGAAGAAGAACATGAGCTAGGCCTACATATTTACCAAAATAATTGTGGCCCAGGGTATAATCAATCAGCCAACGATTGTTTCTATTTACATTCTTTTAAAGCTAGAATAATTGCTAACGACATTCCAGCTTCAGATAACGAAACATATGTCTATTTATGAAAAATGTATATCTGAAAAATTTATTTTGCCAATTTTGATCGATGTTTAAGTATTTTAGTTTTGAAAAAAGGGATCGAGCCCCCCCCCCTCTGACCCCCTCCCCTCTCGATCTGCCCAGCCCCTGACCACTCCCTCTCTCGATCCGCAACTGCTATCAGTATTGATATCTAGCGGTAGTGATACTTATAAGTATTGATATCTATCAGTACTTACACATATCAGTATTGATATCTATCAGTATTGATATATTTAAGTATTTATATCTATCAGTATTGATATATATCAGTATTGATATCTATCAGCATTGATATATATCAGTATTGTTATCTATCAGCATTGATATCTATCAGTATAGATATATATATCAGTATTGTTATCTATCAGCACTGATATCTATCAGTATTGATATATATATATATATCAGTATTGCTATTTATTAGTATTGATATCTATCAGTATTGATATCTATCAGTATTGTTATCTATCAGTATTAATATATTTCAGTATTGATATATATCATTAATGTTATATATCAGTATTGATATCTATCAGTATTGATATATTTCAGCATTGTTATCTATCAGTATTGATATCTATCAGTATTGCTATATATCAGTATTGATATCTATCAGCATTGATATCTATCAGTATTGATATCTATCAGAATTGATATCTATCAATATTGATATATTATATCAGTATTGATATCTATCAGCATTGATATATATCAGTATTGTTATCTTTCAGTATTGATATATATCAGTATTGTTATCTATCAGATTTGTTATCTATCAGTATTGATATCTATCAGAATTTATATCTATCAATATTGATATATTATACTAGTATTGATATCTATCAGCATTGATATAATTATATCAGTATTGTTATCTATCAGTATTGATATATATCAGTATTGTTATATATCAGTATTGATATAACACTTTTGTTATTTATCAGTATCAGTATTGATACGCCATTACAGTGGCGCAGAAATAGCTTCCGTGTTGATCTCATTCGATATCTTATTTCAGCGGAAATCGGCTTTGTTCGTGACGTTGATTGGTTACATTGAGTTCGTGGAACCAATTTTGGTTTAATGCTGGTCCAGCATCGTAGACGCTGGACCAACATTAAACCAACATTGGTGGTTCCAAGTCTTGTGTTCACTGAGTATTGGCTATTACTGTACCACAAAGGCAAACAGCAGTAACTGCTGACTTGAAAAGTAAACCGTTATTATTGTTGTTCGCCTTATGTCAGATATACTTAGAGTAATAGTATAATATAGGGTAGAGTATCATAAGTGTTATATCAGCTCTGTATTGATTGTCTTTGTTTTATGCAAAAACAAACAACGTATAGTATAATTGTTCACTTGAACGTAGGCTACCAGTAATAACTTATTGCTGTTGTCTTTGGTCTGTGCTATAAGCAAGCCGCAGTGAGAGCAATGATACTATTTGTCTTTGTCTTAAACATTAAGGCGCTGAAATATTTTCATATAACAAATGATTATTTTCAATTTGAAATCATCATAAATGTCCTAGTTAGCTTTTTCCGCTTCATTTGAATAGTACCTATGTTATGAGTCTATGGCCATTATATATCAGAATCTGACGTCTATAGACGTCAGATTGTGCCGTCTGAAATCGGTCCCTGGGCTGGAAGGGTTATTGTAAAGGAAAATAACAATGAACGTTACTGTATAAAGCACAACACAATAAAGGGACAGGCCCAGGCTAATATCATAAAAAAATGGGTGATTTTATTTTGGCTTCTTATTAATATGATCATATGATATGAACATGTCCATAGACTAGAACTGCAAAAGATTTTTAAATTTTTTTGCTGCGCATTCACCAGTTAGGCTAGATATAGAGACGAAATGTCAGTATTTCTTATTTTTGACATGGTTGTCAATAATAAGCCTTTTAAAAAAATTCTTCAGCCCGGAGATTGAATGGTGGCCCCTTTAGAATAGACACATAAAATATCGGCATC
>OZ024903.1:104059715-104099715 GCA_964017125.1 Flabesymbios commensalis
ACTTTATTAAATATAGTGACAGAAAATGCAGTCGTTTCCTCACTTTAATATTTGTTGCTGTTCATGTTTCTCTATTTTATTCTTCAAAATCAAAGGGTGATTTTGCATCTTGTGTTGAGCACAATGTTGATTTTAGACATCTATTGTCATTAGGTGTAATAATCATATGAAAACTATTTTACGTTGTTTAAATAGTATAAATGCGGACTCACAATCCTTATCTCACCACACAAAAACAATATAGGTTGAGTGTATATAATTTATTATTTATTTATATACACAAGTATTGTGACGGCACTCACTCACTCTACTCTCTCTACCGGGTGCCGATTAACCCGTTCGCACACTGCCCGAGCGGTCAAAAGGATGGGTGCGCGAACGGTCACTTAATTAAACTTAAATGACCCTCGGTCAACTACTCTCTTCTATACTCTGATCCAAATAAAATAAGTAGAAATCACTCTCAGATAAACAAAGAAAAGTTTACTAAGAGGGAAAATCAGGTTCTGACACCAGATGTCATTTGACATCAATTAAAAATACACAACTTAAAATATGTCCAAAATACGCCGAGTAATTAAAGAGAAAACGCTTCAAAACGGCTCAGAAAACGCTTGAAAACTAATCAGCAAAAATAATCCAAATATATTAAAAGTGCGTATTCAAGAATAAAAACTACTTCTCAGTTAATACTTTATTATATACACAAAAAGAACATGCTACAACTATAACCACAGAATTCTCTCACAGGAGAAATACACTCTCATTATTTACATATCATACATTCTGTGTACAACATCACAACTGAAGTGGCTTCATATAAAACTACACAATACAGCATACTGTCAGTGATCAAATACTCTCAACTTTAAAACAGAATAACTTCGTAAATTCAATTACACCTTTAACTATTGTCCACCCAATATAAATGTTATGGTGAATATCAACCAAAGGTACGGGCCTGTAAACCCGATCTAGGAAATAGCCCGATCTAGCCTGGAGGAAGCTCTATCCCTGATCCTCCCAACCCACTCGCAACCTGGCGAATCCTGCTGTCAAACAAAATATAATTTGCTTAGCAAATGGCTAGATTCCATTTAATGGCTATTCCTAAAGCAGAGAGACTTTACTGACTAATACACGGCTGACAACCACGCCCAGTCCCACTAAACTACTTATATATAACTAATGTAAAACGCGATATTAAATATGCCTAATATTTGATACCACCTCACGTAAAGCTGCTAATTTGATTTACTCTATCAATTTAGTAGTGAAGACCTCAAAAGAACAGAAAATACAAATAAAAACATCGCTGGCATCACAGGAATGGCATCACACACTGCAGGGAATAGCATCACATACCAAACTTAAAAGTACTACAGGGTAAAATTAATCTGTCTGTCCCAGGGTTTCAATAACCTGTACCCTAACTTCACAACCCACCACAGTTTGTTGACCTAAATTCGTGGGTTATACCCATTCCAACCAAGGGCTAAACCATAGGTATTTCTACACCCTCCTAATTAGTTCAATGTTTAGAGTGTACCAGTTCGGGTCCACTTAATTACTTGCATAGTAAATAGCCATGGCCCAACAAATTTCCCAAGGTCAACAAAGGGGACAGTAAAAGGCTCACAACTGGCCACTGACTAGGCAATAAAAGGTAGGCAACATCATAGACAAGCAGTACACTTGTATCTTCGACTTCATAGACAAGCAGTACACTTGTATCTTCGACTTCATAAACAAGCAGCTAGTGCACTTGTATCTTCGACTTCATAGGGGAATATAGTATTGAACATCACTTTGGAACATCACAACTTCAAGCTATCACTTTGTGCTCCTTAATTCCTCACTTCTCTTATTCCATCATTGCCAACCCTAGCTGGCGTCTTCACTTGGAGAGAGGTCATCATTGTCCAACTTAATAGCTGGCGTCTTCATATTGAGAGAGGTCATCATTGTCCAGCCTAACAGCTGGCGTCTTCATATTGAGAGAGATAGAGAGATCTTCAATGGCAGAGCTGTGGGAGCTAACTGCCCAGAACAAGCCTGGCTCGCTCATATTTATACACAGGGTCACGGGACGTGACGTCATCACCAAAATATTCAACTTAACTTGCTAAATACTGATAACTAATAATATCCACTAATCTAGTATCGTTTGATATCATATAAAACACCCAAAAACGTATTCACAACCGATAAATAACACTTCGTTATCAAAATAACTCCACATTCTGCAATGCCTAGATCTAGCAAAATGGACATTTCTGACCCGACCTACCCACCTATCACATCAAAATATGAAACAATCTCAAACAGTTAAATTACATCACTTATATCATAGAACGGCAGAATAAACATAGATTATCCTACCACAAAGCTCATCTGAATATCTCAACTAAAACTAAAGATACAGCCCTCGGAAATAATGTAAACAATGTCAAAACTCCGGAAAATCGTGACCTGCCTGTCTCACATTTCACAAAAAGATGTCCAATTATTCTCAAGTCTACCCTCGCTGTATAAATCACTAAAACATGCTAAAATATATACCCAAAATAATCTAATAGTACGCTGTACCTTTCACAATATAAATCACTTCGTTTACAACACTAATGAAGTATAAAACGTGACTAATCATAACTCCTTCTATTATCGCTCACTGCCGCGATGTTGGTTCAAAGAGACCAGATAAATAATACAAACTTTCAATTACTAATACATAAATAAACATCGTCAACATATGTACATTACCGGAATTGAAAATATAAAAACAATAGTACATCAGGGTATCAGTTTTAGCGTGGAGAAAATAAGATTAACAGTCAAATTTCGTGTTTAGAAAAGGGTTGTCTAAACTCACACTGACACTTGTACTGGCACTGTCATTTATATGCTGACAGTCTGTGAACGTTTCACGTCCTACTATTATTATAACACACATAACACATTAAATAAGACACTTGTCACTAGGTTATTAAAATATAAGAAAAATACAACTCTAAAAATGTAGCAATTATAACTAAAACTGCAGTCACGAATTTTGTGCTTTTAATGAGGAAAAAGACATGAACAGATACAGTGGTGTCTCACCTCGGGCGTCACAGTATACAACAATCGTGCAAATATTCAATTTTAAAAACAAATGTGTATATCATGATGTCAAATACACGTGACCAGCACACTAGCTAAGTTTCAAATCCAGGATAAAATGTATTTGTCAATCTAGTTTTTCTAAAGCGCCCACAATATAAAGATTATACCATCTTGTCAGTTTCTGAACATGAGGTGTCAACCCTTAAAGCTCTAAATTAAATAATAATAATTATTAAATAATAATATATTAAATTTTCACCCACTTATCGCGACCCACAACACCAAGTGGGTAAAAAGTACTCATGTAAAAAGTACTCAAATATTTGCAAATCTTGATGTTTAACCCTTTCACCACTGAAGCCCGTTTTTATGTGCTGAATGCCATAGCATTCAGCACATAAAAACGGGCTTCATTCCCAATAACTGATTTGATCGGCTAATAAAACCAATTAAAAACGACTCTAGTCGTGATAAGAGGTTTAAGGGTTGATCCCATGTTGGTTTCTTCAGTGTGAGGACTGACTTTAGACTTAAATAATACATTTGTTATGGTGGGCCAACATTGAACCAATATTGGGTCAACATCTCTTCCTTTTTTCTGGGTTAAACATAACATAACATGACATAAGATAACATACAAATAAAATCACATGGATTTCAAATGCATTAGACAAAAGTCTGTCATTCTGTGAGCCATCTCTCCATATCGGCCTGACGGGTTCGTGGGTGTGGCGCTGGTAACAACATGACGGTCTATGTGAAGAACAAACCATTATTATTATATTCAACATATTATATGAGTACATGTTTGTGTGGTTTGTGTGTACGTCTTTATGAATAACAAAAAAAATATTATAGGCATTTAATAACAATATTTGCAAACAAAAATAGACACATTCTGCTATTTGTTTTGTGATGTTCAGAAGACATTTTATTTCTTTAAACTTACACATAAATCAGTGACAAATAACGATAATATTATTCTGGGATATAATATTAGTTGAAGTGCATTTAGCTTAGAACAGTGTAAACAAAAATGAAAAGTTTACACTGATACGGTCTTGGACGTAGCCATTTAGCAGAGACCACAGACAGGCTATGATTTTAATACAACTGCAACTTTGTCAATGAACGTACATAAATGTTTCGAAAAGAAAAGTCGAATCAATGGTGATTAACTGGGTTTTATCTTGTAAGATCTGTATATAACACCATGTGAACATCTCGGTTTAATGACCCATCCTTGTATAATTTACTCCTAAACTGAAAAGTAGTGACTTAACAGACTATGCCCAGTTTGAGACAGATCATTTTCGCATATTAAACAGATAATAATTTAAATCGTTTGTTTTCACAGAATGATCAATCACTACATAAACCAATATTTTGTAACGCGGAGCTGTCGCTCGAAAATAAGTGGATGATGCTCAACTCTCGATAAACAAAATAACTAGCACGTTTTCTGTTGAGGTATAATAAGTGTTTGTAAAAATACAAATGAACTCGTTCTATGTTTGTAGAAGAATGAAAGCCCGAACTTCACAACTGTAATTGTGAAACAAAAATAATGTTATCAAACAGTGTCCAAACTCCTCCCAATGCATAACTCATCACTCAAATGAGCAATATTGATATTTGATCGTGATTCTGAACAAAAGTCATACTGACCGTGAAATTGGGGTTGCCTGATAGTTTCATAGATCTGGATATACTCACAATATACATGTGGATCTACAAATCTAGCAAATGTCATTCTTTTTCCTTGACAAAATACGTATTTGTATTATCAATGTCACTATGGTTGTATTATCTTCCATTTGGCAAGTCTTATGGGTCTGTATCACTATATTATAGGTTGTAAGGTAGGTGTGTTACGATGTGTACAGTGTACGTCTGGCCAGACAGATGGGTCTTTATCACTATATAGATTGTAAGGATGGTGTGTTATGATGTGTACAGTGTATGCCTGGACAGACATAAGAGCCTGTATCACTATATATAAGTTGTAAGGCATAGGTGTGTTTAACCTTTTCAGCATGGGGACCGACTTTATCCATCAGAATCTGACGTCATCAGTCGTCAGATTATGACGTCTAAAGTAGATCCCCGCACTGAAAAAGTGAAAAAAATCTAATGGCTATAGACCCATAAGATAGATATTCAAATGAAGCAGAAAGAACTAATTAAGACATTTATAATGATTTCAAATTGAAAAAAACCTTTGGTATCTTGGTTTATATAAATATATTTATTTTAACTGTGAGGGTTAACAAATCCATGTAATTGGATATTCAGGACTGCTGAATCTTGTCACAAACCACCTCTGACACACTCGGCAGCAGAAATTTTCAACTGGTCCGACCACTGAGAAGTTGGAGGGTTACCCCCCTTCCCACAGAAAAAAGTGGGAATAACCGAGAGAACAAAATGGACTTCGCCGAAAATTGTCTAACCAGCAAAATATAATAGTGGTATTCGCAATGCACAATTTTGAGGTGAGTCTTCATGTCCTTGGTTTGGTCTTCCATGATGGCATACACGTTGGCTTTTCTGATTAAAAATATGTAAATTTTCATCACCAAACATAGAAATTAAATTTAACTACAGACAACTTCGATGAGTCCTGATACTGAAAAACGATTAGTTTTTAATAATGGGGTACATTAGTTTTTTTTCAGTATTAGTATTATGAAATGTGGTCCAAAAGTGTGCACTGATCACTCGGTCCGCAAAGTAAGTCCACCTTCAGCCTCAGGCGTGATACCTTGCCCAGGGAAAGATGATTTCTATTTGAGGGCTTCCCTTAGATTAGTCCAGAATATATCTCTCTGCTCAGGACCATTAGGCCATTCTAGGTAACTTGCTTCTGCAAGTAAACTACAAAGTGATTTGCTCATATCTCTCACCGGCAATTCTTCCATGATAATAGGCAGTATTACATTTTTTCTTTTCTCAAACGCTTTCACCCGAGCCATTCTATATTCAAACTCGCACCATTCGCTTTGAAGAAACCCTTTACTTAATATCAGTAATGTTTTTCTGCTTTGTTCGATGGCTTTGATTATGTTCTCTTCAATGAATCCACCAACAGTGAAGTGCTTATAGTGTACACAGACATTCAACTTATGAGGACCTTCTTCCTCCAAATGAGGAAGTAACTGATTCTCTACAAAGTCAAACTCATTCTCATGAAAAGCCACAAAAGCATCATATTCGTATGTGTCATTTTCTAGGAGTCTTTCATATTTCGTGCGCTCCCAAACATGCTTCAAACATGCATATTTTATCTCAAATCTGTGTCGAAAAAGTACAATGGAAATTGCTATCATGATTAGCAATAAACAAACAGCGACAACACTGACTATCAACAATTCTTTGCTTTTACATTCAATGTTTAAATTTGGTAAGATGTCAGAAGTCAGATTGTTCAAGGATATAATGGCGTGTTTGTACAAACAAGTGTATTGCTGCCAGTCCGCCACCTTTATGTCTGTGTAAACCACCCATTTAAGAAATGACAATGAATCACATGAGCACGAAAAGGGATTACTTGTCAGATTCAGAGAAAAATTCCCTCCTTCTTGAATGTTGAGAAGTTGTGTTGAGAAAATTTCTGTGTTGAATATTTGCATAAACTGGTTTCCTGATAAATCAAGCTGGGACAGATTTCTCAAATGATCGATCTTGAATAAAAACACCTGCAAATAATTGTTACTAATGTTTAAAGTCTGAATATGGATTTGTTGGGCGAATACATTTCCTTTCAGCTGAAGTATTCTGTTGTAAGATAGATCAAGCTTTTTAACCGAAGTGAAATGCTTCATTGTGGTGCCATTTACATCTTTGGACAGTTGTGAACCCAGCTGATTTTTACCCAAATACAATTCTGAGAACAAATGTCCACTATAGTTTCCAAATTCAGGGTGCATAAAATAACAGCCATTCTTACTTAAGTCCATGATAAACAAACCCGGTGGTGGATTAGAAAAAATAAAAGGACCTATAATTTGTTCCAATCCGTTTTTAGCATAGTTCAGATAACGAAGTTTATTGTGCCCTACAATGATTACCATTGGGAAATAAAATGTGGCTATGTTTAATGTGTCCTCCATGTTTATGTATTCCAATGACTTTGGTATAGGGATTGACAAATGTATTTTGTGGTCCTTATATTGCCTCTCCTCTTGGACATTGGCATCATTCTGCATCATAAAGTCGATTGATTTCGTTTTGTATTCTCTCCAATAATCTCTGTGACCAAGTTCCAGAGCAGACGGCCCACTATATGTATTTGGATCTATAATCATTTTATTCTGAGATTCAGCGTGACAAATTTTTAACTTGTATAGATGAGAAGCGTCAATAATCAGTTCCTCCACGTGCATTAGCCTGTTATAGGCCAAATACAATTCTGTCAGATTTGGTGTATATTTACTGAACAGGCTCGTCATCAGTATAATATTGTTTGAGTTTAGATTAATCTTTTTTAAATTTGTATGCTGTAGACCTTCATAAAACGAGGCGTTTATGGTGATAAAGTCAGTCTGATACAGAACAGTTGATTCCAGAAGTAGAGTTTGAATCTTTGTGTAGCGCAGACCATACCATGACTTGGACACATTGTGAAATCCTAAACGCGTATTGAAGCTCAGATCCAGAATCGACAATTCATGCAAATGTCCGAACGCCATCTCCTCAAGGTCAAATAAATTACTAGTTATTCTCAATTCTGAGAGTGTTGTGTTTGTGAAGGCTTTAAATGTATCATTAGCTATATATTGCTGATCACCTTTGATTATTAAGGTCTTTATCTGTGTCAATGTGGTAAATTCCTGTGTAAATGTGGCACGGGCAATGCCGTCTAAACTGAGATATTCAAGCTGTGTGAGGTGTTCAAATAGCTGACCATTATATGATGTCGATCCTTGGTAGGTATTATTATGTAGCTTTAATGTATGAAGCTCACTAACTGGGTCAAACACGTCACTAAGTAGGTCCGACACATTCAGGGTGTTACTATCCAATGAAAGAACACGTAAGTCTGACAATCCCAAAAACGCCAGACGAGAAATATCCATCAGGTTGTTTTTAGAAATATTCAAACTTTGTAATTGTTTACAATTATGGAATGCATGGTCGTTTAAGTTGCTGATCATGTTATCGTTTAAATCTAATATCTCGGTCTTTTCCGGCAGCTCTTTAGGTATTCTGGTCAACTTCCTGCCAGTACAATCTACATATACACCACCAGAGGGGAGTGAAGTAGTGATACATAATGGTACTGGTGATGTCCCTGCAAAAACAAAGTAAATTTATATGTGAGAAAGTATGTACAATCGCAATACAACTGGGCTCTTTCATAGAGCGGTCAAGTATTTACACTTTTATCCCATACGAGCTTTTAACAATTCTGTGTGTAATGCTTTACTGGGGTTACTGGGATGATTGCTAGTAGTAGTACTTTTTGCCCTCTTCCGGGTAGTGTCATTGGGATCTATTCCGTCTGTTGCATGCTGTACTGCATGGTACGGAAGCACTATTCTACAGCAATCATTCAAGGGAAGCTGTAGCCTTCACATGTCTGGCAATAATCTCTGGGCGGATTGCCAGCAGTATACCCTGGTTCCTCCACTCAATAGCGGTGTCAGTGTAGCTCCCACATCAGTGTAGGCACTGTCAGTGCAGTGTCACTACAGGGCAGGCACAGATGTTGGCCGTGGTAGGCTTGAAACAACCGGCAAAAGAGTGTTTGACATTAGGCCCTCAAGTGGGATGGATAGAGTTGCGCTCAACTGTGACTCTGGGGACTATCCGACTGGAGGATAAAGGAGACGTGTTTTTTGAACGTCTGGACATGCCTGGGGGTAAATCCCCTAGACATGGCCAGAACCCCTTATTGCGCCAGTGAAGGAAAACATTCTCAACAACTCACCATGCTCTATCACCCTACCCTCGCGTTATCATGTTTATATCATTCATCGCATCAATAGACTGCACTGTTTTTATCATATTACAATGTCACTTAAATGACCTTTAGTGCCGAAAAATGACTTAATGCAATAATTTACCACTACTACATGGGACAGAATGCACCGTCTCTGGACGTTTGGACATGTCTGGGGGTGAATCCCCTAGACATGGCCAGAACCCCTTATTGGGCCAGTGAAGGAAAAAATTCTCAACAACTCACCATGCTCTATCACCCTAGCCTCGCGTTATCATGTTTATATCATCCATCGCGTCAATAGACTGCACTGTTTTTATCATATTACAATGTCACTTAAATGACCTTTAGTGCCGAAAAGTGACTTAAAGCAATAATTTACCACTACTACATGGGACAGAATGCCACGTCTCTGGACGTTTGGACATGTCTGGGGGTGAATCCCCTAGACATGGCCAGAACCCCTTATTGGGCCAGTGAAGGAAAAAATTCTCAACATCTCACCATGCTCTATCACCCTAGCCTCGCGTTATCATGTTTATATCATTCATCGCATCAATAGACTGCACTGTGTTTATCATATTACAATGTCACTCAAATGACCTTTAGTGCCGAAAAGTGACTTAAAGCAATAATTTACCACTACTACATGGGACAGAATGCCACGTCTCTGGACGTTTGGACATGTCTGGGGATTAATCTCCTAGGCATGCCCAGAACCCCTTATCGGGCGAGTGAAGGAGACACTCTCAATACCCACCATGCCCTGTCACCCCACCCTCACATCATCATCTGTACATCATTCATCCCATCTGATTTCATACCTTATTACAATGTCACTTTCAAAATGACCATTGGTGCCGAAAAGAGACGTAAAGCATTATTTTACTACTACTCCTACTACTGCAATATTTCAAGCTCTGGTGCACATTTTTCGAAAATTGGAAGCTACAACTATACATTTTATTTAGGCTTACCTAATGGTAAGATAACACTAAAACTGTCCAATATGTATCTGTAGGATCCTGACATCGCTTAGTCAATGTGGCGCTTATCCCCAGATTCCTGGACGCGGGCTGACGGGGATGACCGCCTCGTTTTCATACCGTGGTGACGTGCGCACACAGAGCAGTGTGGTGCGGCCCTTGGTATTATTCCCGCACTTCAAGCGTAATACTCAGCGACTGCGGACGTGCCGCAGCTCGCTCTTGCTAGGTCCATAGAGACGTGCCGTGCGCGAATGGTTGTGCTTTGCTGTTATCGCATGTTAATCAAATAAACATGACAAGAGAGAAGACAGTTTCCTGGTTTGTTTAATACCGTCGATCAGACGGATGAGGAGGATATTTGAGTTTTGATGGCGAGATTGGGCGGAGTCCTTCGTCGGCCGTTGTGACCCCATAACGGAACTCCCGGTGTAGGTTTACCACGACATATTGGTTAATCCGACCTTCAACTCGCCATATTGGTGACCCCTGACGACTGATCGTTTACGCAACAGTGTTTTCACCTAGACGCCAGTTGAAAACCGCTGTTTTCAAGGATAGTTTCATTAATTTTAGGGGATTTTTTGAAAAAAATCAATAGCATTTTTTTCACAAGGTACGTGAAAGCTGTAGGTCAATATATATATATGCCAGTTTAAATTAGTCAGAAAGAGTTACCAGAAGAGAAGCACGTTTTTTTGCGTCGAAAACGGCGTAAATTTCTAAACTTTTGGTCGAAATCCCACGTGTTTGGCGCCTTTTCAAGATGGCGGCCTTGCCAGCTCTCTAGAAGAATCCAGAAATTATTCTCATAGGCATAGTCTATCATTTTTTATCGTAAGAGTTTGTTTAATGCCTTCATCCTACTAATGCCACTGTAGGCGAGTAGGAAGTGGGTATTTTCTGTAACTCATTTTTATCGTTGATTACCATAATTGGGTAACTCGATCTTAAAGTCCACAGACGAAATCTCGTCATTTTTTCACGATTTTTCTACAAATCGACAGAAATTTTCACTACTGCTTCGACTCGGGTAACCTTCAATAGGTTTAGGGCCAAAATAAATTGTTTCCCTAAATGAATGTCAATAAACGGTCTTATTTGGTCTGTTTAAAAATATTCCCAGGACCGTAGGTCAATATTTTGTACTATTATCATATGTTATTTCAGAGAATGCTGAATATTGTATTTGTATTTGGTAGGTGTGCGCCATCTTGGTCGCTGGTTTCCCTAACTTAGCTCAAAGCTCGCCGTGGGCACCCAAGTGTTCCCTCCTAACCGGCATACATCGGGACAGTAAACCTGTGTCGCCGCATCACATTGGCATAAAGTAAGCCGCCATTTTGATTTGGTGGAGATTATTAGTCACGTGTTCCAAATTTTACACGGACAGATTGTAATAATTTTTTTTAAATTGTTTTTAAATTTTCTTTTTCAACACGATTGAGGGAGAAAATGTGTAAACAAATCGTTTCGAAAACGAAATTCTGTCACTAATTGTGCGAGATTTTTTTGTCCACTTTGAAACGCTTTTTTGGTGTTTGTAATCGTGCTAGACTATTCAGCGCCTTATTTGGGCACGCAGTAGCTGATGAATATGCTAATGTGAGGCGAGACGGGGATGCTGACTGTATACTATGTACGAACCGCTCAAAGCTTACCGTCACAGACTATAAGCCACATGCTGCCTGCTGCACAGGCTGTGAGCGCCGACAATACACCACACACACACCCACCACAGGCGACATAAACCAACCGCCACCGAACACAGTCAGTTTATACGTCAACCAATGAATCGATGCGAGCGATTGATTCGGACGTTTATGAAGTGATTCGGTGATGAACGTACCATTATAAAAAAAAAAACGTGGAATGTTCATCACAGATATCATTTTTCAGCGAAATGATATACTTTATCATTTATCAGCATAGACTACTGTCAGTCACGTTTTAGATATTATTCTTAAATCACTAAATGTCACTGTTTTTCTTCACAGTCACATTTAGTCTATCAGTTTGAGAACGAAATTTTCTCACGATAGTTATTTCTGAAGTTTAAATTTTTTATAAATACAGAAATATTCGATTTGACAGTTGCGCTATTGCGAAACATTGCAAATATTTGAATGTGTTTTTCGTCTTGTGTGAATTTTTTTTTTTTTTCACCCAGGTCGATTTAAAAATACTATTATCATAGCTTAGCATAGCTTATCACAGTTATATCTGGCATATTGTTTTTTATGTACCACTGCGACCTACGGTTTTCACGGTACCATTTTGCATGTGTGTGACTCAGTGAAAACGTTTTATGTCTCATATAGACCTCCAGTTTTCACTTTAATCAATACATACCTTTTGTGAATTTGTGAACAGCACTTTGGTGAAACTTCAACGACGCATATTTCTGCAACTAATCTGCAACCCCCGTTTCTCGCACCATGCGACATAGCATGAACATTTGCTACAGTCTACACTTCTAGCTTCAACATATTACAGACATTTTTCATCTGATTTTTACGGCATTGCACAACCTGTCCGCGCACAGCGCGTCAAAAATAGTTGGCATGTGTTAATACGACATGCCATTTTAAACACATTTGGGATAGGCACAGAGCCAATAGGCCAGCTATCCCAGATACTTCATTAATTAAATAATTTTACAAACACTACTTCATCATGTCAAAGCAGTACGACAGCGAAGGATTCATGTCAACGCCTCTAGAAGGTGCGGGTGCTAGACGGATTGCTCGGGATAGACGTTTGAATTCCCACTCGAGGAGTGACTCATCAAGGAGTTCTTCACCCCTTGGTAGACAGCGCAGAAACGAGCCTCGAACTTGCCCAAGTTTAGAATCGCAACTTTCTACGCCTCTGATGTCGAGCTCTGGTTTAATCAAATCGAGACGCTATTCGCCCTCCACCAGATCGATGATGACGACGAGAGGTATAGCCTAACCTGCGCTGCACTTTCTGGCGAGATTGCATCAGACGTGAGAGACGTGCTGCTGCAGCCTTTCAGGTCAAACAAATATGACAGCCTGAAAGCAATACTAATTGAGAGGCGAGGATTGACAACACCTGAAAGGGTTAATAAAGTTATATCTGGCGAGAAGATTGGAAGCGATATTCCCTCGCGGTTTCTGAGGCGTCTGCAGAAGACTGCAGGTTTCGGCACCAAAGCTGTTGTTGGAAAGGCTGTAATTCGGCAAGCGTTCATACGACAGATGCCCGCTTCCTTCAGAGCCCATTTGGCGACTCAACCCGACAGTGCCTCCCTCGAAAGTTTGGCCGTTTTGGCTGACAGGGCACTGGCTGCAGAACAAGACGTTGAAGAGAGTAAGCCGGGGGTCGCAGAGACCAGCAAATTAGTTGGTTTGTTAGAAGATCTATCCAAACGCATCAAGAAATTAGAGACAGTAACAACATCTGAGAGGAAACGAAATAAAGGACGTGGACGAGCAAATAACTACGCTCACGCGCCTGCATTTGCCCCTAATGTACAGGCCTCAGGTTTCATTAGTAACCAGCATAGTCAATACAGAGACGTTAAAGATAATGCTCGACCTTTCGCTCCGCCGACGAATTTGCAAACAACCGCTCGACCTTTCGTTCCGCCGCCGAACACACAGAGAAATGACGCCGCTAAGACTTTGAATTCGGCTGATGCACCTGTCTGCTATTTTCACCAGACTTTCGGTGACAAGGCACGCACGTGCAGAAGCCCCTGCGCATTTTCTTTAAACTGCTAAGCCAGAGCAAGATTGCGACTCTTGCATCTGGTGGTATAACTGAGACGCGACATGACTCTGCGGACGCTAGTTCTCCACAGTTATCTCACTCTAAGTTATTATATGTCGCAGATAAAGGACACAAATGCAGATATTTGATCGACACGGGCGCAGCTGTCAGTGTTCTACCGAAATCTTGCGCTAACGGGATTTCGGGCGCTGACAGTCTCCCCCTGGTGGCAGCTAATAACAGCACTATAAAGACTTACGGCAATTGTAAACGCGTCGTTGATGTCGGTTTAAAGCGCGAATATCCGTGGACGTTCATATAGTGGCAGATGTACAGCAACCCATAATCGGGGCTGATTTTTTAATCCACTACAATTTGCTCGTAGACTTGAGAAGCAGATGTCTTCGAGACATGCGTACAGGCTTAGCCATTGCCGCTTCATTATCTTTGATTAAACCTCTGTCATTGAACAGAGTTGATACAGTTCAAAATGAATATACTAAACTCCTCGGCCAGTTCCCGGAACTGACACGCCCTACGACAAAGGGTGAGCCCGTCAAACACGGCATAACTCACAAGATTGTGACTAAAGGTCACCCGGTTTTTGCCCGACCACGACGTTTGGCTCCCGATAAGCTTGTTACCGCCAAACGCGAATTTGCCGATATGATTAAATTAGGGGTCATTGAACCCAGCGACAGCGAGTGGTCCTCAGCGCTTCACATGGTGCCAAAGAAAAACGGCGATTGGAGACCATGCGGGGACTACCGTAGTTTGAATGCACAGACCGTACCGGACCGTTATCCGATTCCGCATATTCAAGATTTTACGCAGCGATTAGCCGGATCGAAAAAATTTTCAAAGATAGACTTAGTCAGGGCTTATTACCAAATTCCGGTGGAACCGTCCGACGTACACAAGACTGCTGTTACCACACCTTTTGGCTTGTTTAATTTCACTAGAACCCCATTTGGTTTTTGTTTATTTGGATGACCTACTGGTAACCAGCCCAGATCATTCAACGCATAAGAAACATCTACGAATTCTTTTTGCTCGACTATCGGAGTACGGAATCATTATTGGTCCTGAAAAGTGTCAGTTCGGAACATCTGAATTAAGTTTCTTAGGTCATCACGTTTGCGCCGAATGCATTTCGCCGTTACCTAGCGCCGTTGACGCGATCGTTAATTTCAATAAACCCGAAAAGCAACGAGCATTGCGTAGGTATCTGGGAATGGTAAATTATTACCACCGTTTCATACCACATTGCGCCGCGAAGCTGACGCCACTCAATAATCTACTGACTTCTGCCAACGAAGGCCATACCAGATTGTCACCGAAATCAAATTTTGATTTGAAGTGGAATAAAGAAGCAGAGTCAGCATTTTCCGAGTCCAAACAGATACTGGCAAACGCTACGCTTCTGGTGCACCCAGATTCGACGGCTCAGCTTAACATCACGTGTGACGCTAGTGATGTCGCCGTCGGTGGCGTTTTGCAGCAATTTTTAAACGGTATGTGGCAGCCGCTTTCGTTTTTCAGCAAGAAGCTGAACCCAGCAGAGACACGCTATAGCGCGTTCGATCGTGAACTTTTGGCAGTATATGCTACAATTAAACATTTCAGACACAATTTAGAAGGACGAAATTTTTTCGTCAATACTGATCACAAACCGTTAACATTCGTAATGTCATCAGTGACTGAGCGCGCATCCCTACGACAAACACGTCATTTAGCGTTCATCGCTGAATTCACCACCGATATTAGATATGTAAAAGGAGAGACAAATTTCGTCGCTGATGCGCTGTCACGACCCTCAGTGTCAGCGATACACGATGGCCCAGTGATAGACTATAAAGCGTTAAGTCTCGATCAAGCTAATGACTCGGAATTCACACGTTTGAGACATTCGACTACATCAACTATGAATTTCAAACTATTGAAATCGTTTGATAATCATTTGATCTGGTGTGATGTGTCCACGGGACACAACCGGCCGTACCTTACCGCGAAATTTCGTCGAAAAGTTTTTTCAAACTTACACGGTTTAGGCCATCCATCGCATAGAGCCACCAGACCTTTGATTAATACCCGATTTGTATGGCACGGCATGAATATAGATATTGCTAGATGGTGTCGTACCTGTAAGGGTTGCCAGACCGCTAAAGTTTCACGTCATAACACTCCTGTTTTCGGAAAGTTCACTGAACCCACCGAGCGATTCGATCATGTCCACGTGGACATAGTTGGACCTTTACCTTATGCCGATGGTTTTAGATATCTACTGACTTGCGTCGACCGTTTTACACGTTGGCCCGAAGCTATACCTTTGGTAGATATAAGAGCAGAAACAGCAGCGGATGCCTTCTTCAGCGGGTGAATAGCTCGTTATGGTACCCTTGCCACTATCACCACTGATAGGGGCGCTCAATTCGAGTCCAAATTGTGGGATAGTTTATGTAACCAATTCGGGATTATTCGGAATCGTACCACGAGTTATCACCCTCAGTCGAATGGCATGGTCAAGCGTTTCCACCGTCAATTGAAAGCCGCCATTATGGCGCACGAGTCACCAAATCCGTGGACTATCACGTTACCTGCCGTACTGTTAGGAGTTCGTTCAGCCGTGAAAGAGAGACTGGGCAGGTCAGCTGCTGCGATGATTTACGGGACAACCCTTAGACTCCCAGGAGAGTTTACTAAACAGTACAACGTCGACGCTAACACTAATTTGGAGAATTATTCAGACAAGCTACGCGTAGCCATGTCGGGTCTCCGTCTATGTCCGCCACGTGACACACAACAAAACAACATTTTCCAATTCAAGGAAATCGCTACATGTACTCATGTATTCTTGCGCCGAATCGCAATTGCACCGCCTCTGACCGCCCCTTACGACGGACCATACAAGGTCTTCGCAAGGAGTGGCAGAGTAATGAAAATCCTAGTTAAAGGCAAGGTTGAGACGGCTTCCTTAGATCGCGTGAAACCCGCTCACATGGAGTGCGAGTCTACAACAGGTACGACAACACAGCGTAAACCGTCAAGCAAATCACGGAAGTCGACGGCTACCAGGACATCTAGTAGGAATCCACAGGGTCCACCTAGACCTGGTAGTGCGGACACTCCGACGTCCAACGGGACGAGAGTCAACACAAAAAAGTCGACGGCAGTCAGAAGCAATCAAAAATCGGCCACAGTCCCGAAGCAAATAGATGTTAAAGTCAACTTGTCTAACAGAGACAATACTTACGTAGCGCCGCATTCGCGAGCCCCTGCCGCGTCCCGCGCTAACGGGAACGGCGGTGGTTTACGAACGTATTCCCGCATATCTTTACATATACGGGGTAAAACCCCGGGTGCTGCTGACGCCATAATCGACTCGACAAAAAGCAAACATGCGAATATCGCTAATCGCGAAAAAATTTCGACCGACCAAACAGTGCGAAAAACTAGAGTCGGACGCACAATCCAGACTCCTGCTCGATTTGTGCAGATGGTTCACGCCATAGTCGCGCCCAATGACGTCTATGGCGGGCCCAACCGCATACCTCGTAATCACAATGTTGTTAAATTGTAAATGAATATGCCAGGCCTGGCAGAATTGTGTACAGATATATAAATGTAAAGACATTTTCTTTTGGCAAGTTCATTGCTAAAGAATTAATAGCAATTCTGTTAATTAAATGAATGAGTTGATCGCAGCTTGCAGCACATGAATAATATATAAAGGACAGTTGGTGTTAAGAGGATCGGACGATTCACGTATAATGCTGCGATTTCAACCACCCACAATGTAACCACACTCGCTATATTTTATTTTTGTTTCAAGAAAACTATGCTTAGTATAAGAGGTTACATATTTGACAACCCCGCTACTTGCACGAAGCAGTCTCCTACAAGTCAGTTTGGTCCTACGTTGTCACTCAGCCGGGGGTAATGTAGGATCCTGACATCGCTTAGTCAATGTGGCGCTTATCCCCAGATTCCTGGACGCGGGCTGACGGGGATGACCGCCTCGTTTTCATACCGTGGTGACGTGCGCACACAGAGCAGTGTGGTGCGGCCCTTGGTATTATTCCCGCACTTCAAGCGTAATACTCAGCGACTGCGAACGTGCCGCAGCTCGCTCTTGCTAGGTCCATAGAGACGTGCCGTGCGCGGATGGTTGTGCTTTGCTGTTATCGCATGTTAATCAAATAAACATGACAAGAGAGAAGACAGTTTCCTGGTTTGTTTAATACCGTCAATCAGACGGATGAGGAGGATATTTGAGTTTTGATGGCGAGATTGGGCGGAGTCCTTCGTCGGCTGTTGTGACCCCATAACGGAACTCCCTGTGTAGGTTTACCACGACATATTGGTTAATCCGACCTTCAACTCGCCATATATCCCCTAAAATATCGATCTATCATTCATTCATGGGAATCAATCAAGTAGACTAGCAGATGGAACGACTTCATGAAATGAATGTATTTCAATAATTATTCATGTTTGGCTGATATATAAAATATATAGGTGTAGAACAGTGTTCATTTGATTTTTTGACAGCCCATCTAGCCCCGAGCTAACAAAAACACGTGACGATAGACGCCACTGTAGCTTCAAGTGTACTATTGAATCAAAAAATATTTCGTGGTGAATACATGGTTTAACAAGTACGGGTCCAGCCGCTTATAAAAAGCCATTCATTGGAAAACGACAGTGCATTTACAAGCACTCTCAGCGCACTTCTGGCGAGTGTTTATAAACACCCAGGCATTTATTAACGGTCAGCCAATATGACTGGTTAACTGTACATTTTATTTCATAATAGCATGTATTTTCTCTTGATTATACCAGGTTTGGTTTAAAGTATGCATTGATACAACACATAACTACTTCGTAATGCACTTGGGAAGCAGGATCTGTGAAAAACGATGCTTTAATTGGTAAAAATTGCCTGAAATAGGTTTTCTGACCACTGATCATCCCCACCACCTTAAAGTGTCATTGCTGAAAAAAGTATACGTTTTTGGTACAATCTGCTAATACCATGAGGTGGTAGCTATAGTGATGATCAACTTGTATGTGTAATTTGCATTTTCCATGTGTCATCTTTTTTGTACACACGATTTAGTGTACAAAACTAAGACCATTTATAAACGGCCGGGTGTTTATAAACACTCGCCGGATGTGGGCTGCAACTGCTTTTAAATGCACGGTTGTTTTTAAATGTTTATAAACGACTGGACCCGTAACTGTTTAAGAGCTTACATACCTTGACAAACAGGAGTGATTGTGGCATCATAGCGCAGGGCGACACAGCTTCCATCTCTGACAAAACAAAGTAACCAAACTAAACCAACAAGCAACACCTTCACTGGTCTTCCCTGCATCATTTTTATATGCACTCATTCTCCGACGCCTATATTATATAATACTGTGATTTTCTAGTTTTAGAAGCACCTTGTTTATATCAGCTGACGCACAAATAACGATCCCGATCTGATCTTCAGCACACAGATACAGCACTTCAGATACAGTACGTCTATCACGAACAAACACGAGTCATTCACCCAATGTTGGGTCAATGTTGTCCCAGCGTCGTGGAGGATGGGCAAACTATGACCCAGCATTGGGTATATCTCTTGTGTTTGCGGCGAATCTGAACACACAAAGTTTATACAAAGTCTACTTCCTTGTCAGCACCCTGTTCATTGAAGCATTACACATTCTGACCTCAGAGAGAGCAGGGGTTGAAAGTGTTCACACATACCGTTTTTAAGGACTAGATCAAAATATCGATCTGGACAAAATCTAGATATAGTCATGTGGTTAAAGTAGCCTGTCGTCGGGAGCCGTCGGTTGCCGTATTTTGGTGTAGAGTGGCCTTAATGAATCTTTTGAAATATAAAGTTTTGAAATGATTGGGGGATACACTTAAAAGAATTATGTCAATAATCCAACATTTGAACATTGATTTTTTGGCATGTCCCCTTAGTCTGGGCCATTGTGGGGAGAGAAAGACATATTTTAACAATGAGAGACTACGCCACCTTATAGCTTGTTACCAGCAAACACGAGATAGTCAACTAATGTTGGCTTAATGGTGGTACAAGGTTGGAGACGGTGGCCCAGCATAGAGCCAGCACTGTCTGAATGTGTCGCGTTTGTTGGCTTAGTTCACATATAACTTGGCAGGGTCGGCCTCTTATATGCTTATATTGCAAAGTTTACTTGTATAAGCTCGAGACGCTCGACCTACGTTGGTTTAATGCTGGCCCGCCGTCTACGACGCCGGCCCAGCATCAAACCAACATTGGTCCAACATCTCGTGTTTCTGTATTACTGCCTTGTCCTGTTTTCGCATTGTTCATTGAAGCATGTCGTCCCAGATTAATTTTTTACCGCGGAGAAGGGGGGGGGGAGGGGCGCTTGGTGTGGGGGGTGGGGGGTGTTTACGTAGGCTAGGTAGGTAGGTACCACTTACATAAAATGTGTTTTTTTATCTCTGGTTGTTGGTGCGGGTACTCACATGCTATAATCGTTAGTCCGTTTCACAGGCGAAAGTCCTTTTCCGAGACTTTGGAACGCCCCCTCAAAGCTGAAAATCGTGTTTTTTATGAGCACCCAACGCAAATGATCCACCACACAAAAGTTAGTTAAATAGGTGTTATAACAAATGTTTTATCCAACCGAGAGTGAAATAATGAGTTAAATGATACCTTTCTCAACGATCTACATAAAATACAGCTATCTAGAAACTCGACATAAGTCGACAAATATGTGCAATGTTGTGTTTTCATTGCACAATAAGTACACTTTATTCAGTTATCCGAACAAACCTCATTATCAAGTAAATTAAAGGTCGTAATGTATATACCCAAAACACTTTACAAATTTAGTTTTATTTTGCATGTTAAATCCATGGCGAAAACAGTAATTAAGGGGAACATCAGTCAAATATCACTAGGCAACTCCTCCTCGCAGACAGGCGCGTAGCCAGCCGTACGCCAGTACGCACGTGCGTACACATTGTAAGGGAGAGTAAAAAAAAAATATGACTCATCAAAAAAAGAAGCAACAAGTTAGCAGTCCAGCCTAGTCTACATGTACATGCGCACTTAGCAGTCTATTCTTTATGTGGTGTTGCATAAAAAACGCCGGAAAAGTAGGATACAAATGCAATAGGCCTAAATGTTTCTCTTTTCAATGACAGTCACAAATTCACGACATGTATGACTATAGTGCCGCTAAACTTGCCGTGGACGAACCCACACCGTAAAGATGTGGGACCGTGGAGTCTACATTCTTTTTACCCGGGGAAATCAATTTTTTTCAACCAGGCAGTCAATGAGATCGATATCCACCCCAAGGTGGAAAAATGCTAATAACATTTTACTGTTTTTTTTACAAATGAACTGAGCGTACGATGTAGGCCTATACAAAATAACCTTTTATTACCCTGATTAATCGAGGCAAGTCTTAGATATGAGCGTCCAGAGAAATGTCCCACTTTTTTACCCTTGAGTGGGCTTTATATTCTGTGGCAGTTCTGTTTCAGCAACGTTATGGGGCTAATTCTAAACGATCTTTTTTTGTACCTGCACTGCACTGTGTTAAACAAATGATAGGCTGCACAATGACATGTATACATGCATAAATCCCATGCTACACTGACTAGCTTCTCAGACGTGAAGACACTGGTGACAAGAGTGAAATACCATGCAGGCATTCAACCAATGTTATACTAATGTTGGTTCATTGTCCACGACACTGGCCCAACATTAAAACAATTTTGTTTCAACATCTCATGTTTGCTCAGGGCTGATTTATGCCTATCACAGCGAATCATGTAACCAGGTAATAATGATCAAATAACGTTTTCGTATAGTGTATATATATAGTGTATATATAGGTATAGTTTCGTTTTCGTGTAAGGTTATCTGTTTTGTATACTGTCTGGCAGCTGGCATAGTAATAAAAATCATGGATATAGATCTTGGTAAGGTTGGTTGCACCCTAATCATTATAATATAGTTCTAGCCTATAATCATGATAATGCAGTTCAAGATCATTAATTATTATAGTTCTAGCCTAGGCCTATTTTCTAGTCATTTGGTATCAATCCTAAAATAAAAGAATATACATTTTTACTTTTATTAAAAACTACTTTGAATTGGTACTCCAGCAGTAAACCTCTTTGTGTTGTATTAGGCTGGAAGGAGAAGAAGGCTGGCAGACTATATATATCTCCCACAATACAATAAATCATTGCTGGTTCAAGTTAGGCCAGTGTTTTAGACGTTGAACCATTTTGGCATTTTAATAAAATATAGCAAATGTTTGGGGGTAAATCTGCCAATGTTTTTATTTTTCAACAGAGTTTAAAGATATAAATAATGGTGCCAGGCTCACCTTACAGAAACAACAGGGGTGCTGTGTGTTTCGAAAGCTTTTTAGACTGCTAGCTGTACCCCCTACTCTTTGATCCACCCTCTCACTGTAAGACATGTCCTTCTCAGTTGTGCGAAATATACGCACATCAGAAGGAAGTATTTTGCATTTAATTCCTTATTTGAGCTATTCAGGGACACCCCTGCTGGTTTTATTATTCAGTTCCTTCGGGAATGTAACCTATATTATATGTTCTAATTATTAGACTCAGACTTGCAGTTTTTACACAATCACTCCAATTTCATGGAGATATAGTGACTTGATAAGTCGTTCATTTTATAATCACTTCATATTTTACATTATTTATACTGATATTTTTATACTCATTAAACTGTGTTATAGTGCAGGCGCTACAACATGTCATCATACTCGTTACATATAGGTGCCAGGAGCATCGTCATCTTATCATATCAAACATTTTAAACTGAATATTTTAGTACGATCATGCTTTTATTGGCTTTGTCTTTTCTTTACTACTTTAACTATACAATATGGGATATTGTAATACCTGGAATTTTCACTTAAATGGCCATACTGGCCGAAAAGTGAAGTAAAGCATTTTACTTACTTACTTACTTGATCCACCCTGAATATAGTAGACCCTTTTTAATATTACACATGTCAACTACCATATTTATGATAATAAATGCCCATATTCAAATAAACGCCCACTTCCCTGATTTGAAAATATAATCCACAATCATGGTAGGTCTACACTTTATACCCGGGAGGACATAAAACACTAAATCAATATTCTAGCTCGCACTCCCCCTATGTCTTTTTTTTAAATTTACCTTTTTCTATCTTTCTTAGCTCTGTATATGTATAGGCCTACTAGAGAATAGATGAAAAATATAATTGTTTGCCATGCAATGTCAGATAAAACAAATATCTAGGCTATCACTCGAAAAAAAATGTGTCTTTTAATATTCATTATTTGTTTTTGTCTCCCCCAGGCGCGTAGCCAGCCGTACGCCAGTACGCACGTGCGTACACATTGTAAGGGAGAGTAAAAAAAATATGACCCATCAAAAAAAGAAGCAACAAGCAGACTAGCCTAGTCTACATGTACATGCGCACTTAGTCATCTATTCTTTATGTGGTGTTGCATAAAACGCCGGAAAAGTAGAATACAAATGCAAATTTAGGCCTAAATGTTTCTCTTTTTAATGACAGTCATAAATTCACGACATGTATGACTATAGTGCCGCTAAACTTGCCGTGGACGAGCCCACACCGTAAAGATGTGGGACCGTGAATTACTACATTCGTTTTACCCGGGAAAATCAATTTTTTTCAACCAGGCAGTCAATGAGATCGATATCCACCCCAAGGTGGAAAAATGCTAATAACATTTTACTGTTTTTTTTACAAATTAACTGAGCGTACGATGTATACAAAATAACATTTTATTGACCTGATTAATCGAGGCAAGTCTTAGATATGAGCATCCAAAGAAATGTCCCAGTTTTTTACCCTTGAGCATGTTGAGTGGGCATTATAATCTGTGGCAGTTCTGTTTCAGCAACGTTATGGGGCTAATTCTAAACGATCTATTTTTGTACCTGCACTGCACTGTGTTAAACAAATGATAGGCTGCACAATGACATGTATACATGCATAGGCCTAAATCCCATGCTACACTGACTAGCTTCTCAGACGTGAAGACACTGGTGACAAGAGTGAAATCCCATGCAGGCATTCAACCAATGGTATACTAATGTTGGTTCATTGTCTACGACACTGGCCCAACATTAAAACAATTTTGTTTCGACGTCTCGTGTTTGCTCAGGGCTGATTGATGCCTATCACAGCGAATCATGTAACCAGGTAATAATGATCAAATAACGTTTTCGTATAGTGTATAATTATGTAGTGTATATATAGTGTATAGTTTCGTTTTCGTGTAAGGTTATCTGTTTTGTATACTGTCTGGCAGCTGGCATAGTAATAAAAATCATAGATATAGATCTGTATGCCTACAAATAATAGTTATTTCATCGTTTAACCCCTCCACATACTCTAGCCTCTAATTATGTATGACTAAAAAAAATTGAGGGCCATTAAATATTTTATTTACAACATGTCCTTCAGACAATTATTTATTTCATGAAAATTCAATCTCAAAATATTTACTTCAAAAACACTCCACCCCCCCCCCCCTGGCGATTAAGTGGTGGCCCCCTTATGACCAATCACAGAATGTCCAGCTTAGCTATTATTCGTGCACACAAAGACACTACGCAGACTACATAGTCAAATGCTGGATCCGCCATGTCTGTTTTTAAAAAAGTTGAGGCTATCTATGGATAATCGTACTTGACCGAAAATAATCAGTAAATTTCAATATGTAATCACTGAGTAAAATGATTTAAATTATATTATAACTTGATATAACTATATTTTTAATTTTGCTGCTGTATTCAATTTTGAAATTTTACAAAAAATATTAAAAAAACTCAAAATTTATAAATCAATATCTTTACCGCAAATACCATCAGATGCCACCATTTGAGATCTTTTTTTCAAATTTTCTTCGGGGGAGGCCCCCCGGACCCCCCACCGTGTCCGCTGGGCTGCGCGCAGCGGGTATAGGGGTTCCCCCCATAAAATAGCAGCCATGAATTAGGGAAAATCCACTCCCTCCCCGTTTCGGAAAAGCTCTGTAAATCCATACCCCTAGCGTTGTGCGTACACATGTTCATAACCCTGGCTACGCCCCTGGACCCCTAAATGTCAAATATCAGTCTCCCTAGGCTACTTACAGTGTATCAAATAGTCTAGAAGTTGTTTTGGACTAAGATATTAAATTTATGAAATATAAACATGTTGTATGCTAACATGGTTAAATTCTCCTCCCCAAAATTCCCATGTCTGTTCTGGAGTATGTTGTGTGGAATCAGATCATGAGATGGTTATGTAAGCCTTTATTATTATTAAAAATGCAAATACCTAATTATGTTATTTTTTTGTATTTTGCAGGAATTATCCCATCACATTTGGCTCTAAGTTTGACTTGTTATCTTCTACTCCACTGTGCTGCTGATATAAAGCTGCTCTCTGTACTCTTCAAATACAGGCATTCTTGTGTGTCAGAAAAATGTTGGAAACTACAACACAACTAGAATGATTCTTCTTATATACAGACTCAGTGACTGATCAGTGAACATTTAGGAATATATTTTTTACTGTTATTGGTTACATAGACTTACTGCAATACCATAATCTAACATTGTTAGTTACAGGAGATTCACAGCCAACTGTTTGACTAAATCTCAGAATATATGTAGTCTATGTGATTTTAACCCTATCAGGATACTTCATCATATATTTTAAAGACAATTAATGTAATGAAACATGGTAAGGTCTATAAATTATATTATGGATGGTTGGGCTTTATTTAAGATACAAAATCTTCAAATTTTTATTCACTTGGAGTTAGGAATTGCAATTTAGCATTCCCCATCTGAAGGTGACTGAAAATAAAATAAGGCTAGATGAGTCATGTCAAGAAGTTAGACAAGAATCTGAGAATTTGATGACTATGTTCAGCTTTAAAAATATTATAGATGTATTTAACACTGATACCACCACTACTAAAGTTTTTGTGAGTATTTTTCATTCATTTAAAGCTGAAAGTGCTAAAGCAATTTCCAGCTTCAAATGAATAAAAAATAATATTTAAATTTTTTTATAAAAAATGGATCTCTCCCAAATTGAATTATTTTATCAACTGCAAATCTACCACAAAATATGTTACAAATTTTAGTGGTATTTTATTAAGTCTGAAATTTGCTTAGCAGCACAAGGTTTAAAATAAAAAATGGGCCTAATGTCAGCAATGACTGACAATTATGTCAATAAAATATTATATGTGTGAATGTGGCTGTAATAATGGTAATAGTCAGTGCATGGTATAGTCTCAGAATATATGTAGGCTATGTGATTTTAACCCTATAAGGATATTTCATATATTTTAAAGAAAACTAATGTAATGAAACATGGTAAGGCCTATAATATTGCATATTATGGATGGTTGGGCTTTATTTGAGATACAATGTCATCAAATTTTTATTCACCTGGAGTTGGGAATTGCAATTTGGCATTTCCCATCTCAAGGTGAATGAAAATAAAATAAGGCTAGATGAGTGATGTTGAGAAGTTAAACAAGAATCTGAGAATTTGATGACTATGTTCAGATTTAAAAATATCATATATGTATATAACCCTTGTACTACTAAAGTTTTTGTGAGTATTTTTCATTCATTTAAAGCTGAAAGTGCCAAAGCAATTTCCAGCTACAAGTGAATAAAAAATAATATTATTTATAAAAAAATTGACCTCTCCCAAATTGAATTATTTGATCAACTGTACCATGTGTACATCTACCACAAGATATGTTACAAATTTTACTGGTATTTTATTAAGTCTGAAATTTGCTTTGCACAATGTTTCAAATGAAAAATGGGCCTAATGTCAGAGTGACAATTATGGCAATAAAATATTATATGTGTCAATGTGGCTGAAATAATGGTAATAGTCAGTGCATACCCATATATAATATAATGATCTGATAATGTACATCTAGGTAGTGTGCCTATGCAGTAGTTTTGTCAGGAAGAGGGAGGGTTTTCAACCGGAATCATAACAGGGAAAAGTAAAAACAAGGAATTTCTGGAATGGAATATGCCATGGTATTGTAATCTTGAATTTTTTTCAAATATAATAATTACATATTGTGCTATATATAGTTGAATAGTTGAATGGTCGTGTAATAGGCTTTTATTCAACATGTTCAACCTTGAATCAATAAGTAAGTAAAATGCTTTACTTCACTTTTCGGCCAGTATGGCCATTTAAGTGAAAATTCCAGGTATTACAATATCCCATATTGTATAGTTAAAGTAGTAAAGGAAAGACAAAGCTAATAAAAGCATGATCGTACTAAAATATTCAGTTTAAAATGTTTGATATGATAAGATGACGATGCTCCTGGCACCTATATGTAACGAGTCTGATGACATGTTGTAGCGCCTGCACTATAACACAGTTTAATGAGTATAAAAATATCAGTATAAATAATGTAAAATATGAAGTGATTATAAAATGAACGACTTATCAAGTCATTATATCTCCATGAAATTGGAATGATTGTGTAAAAAGTCTATGTCTAATAATTAAAACATGTAATATAAGTTACATTCCCGAAGGAACTGAATAATAAAACCAGCAGGGGTGTCCCTGAATAGCTCAAACAAGGAATTAAATGCAAAATACTTCCTTCTGATGTGCGCATATTTCGCACAACTGAGAAGGACATGTCTTACAGTGAGACGAGTATTGCAGCACATAGGTCGCAATTCTCCTCTCAATAAATAGCCGTTTGTGAAATAGGCATGGCCAATTCTGGCTCTGCATAAGACAACGTCATCTCTTCGGCGTTCCATTGGTGTAAAAGATCGCTTAATGATTGGTTGTACCTCGAACAATTTGCTGGTAACATTTATGTTCCATTCACCTTGCAAAATGTCATCAAGGTAGACCGAGATGTTATACTTGAAATCAGTATATGGTATATAATAAAACTGTTTTGTCTTATCCAGGGCAGCCTTGGCCAAAACATCAGCCCGTTCATTACCCTGTATTCCAATATGGCTGGGTACCCAGCAAAAAATAATTTCCTTGTGCCCAGACAAGTAGTGACACATATGCAAAATATTGGAAACAATTGGGTTGTTGAGTTTTTGACTCTTAAGAGCCTGCAATGAAGATAGCGAGTCTGTGATGATCATGAACTCCTCGTCACTACTATCCCAGATGTATTCGATGGCAGCTTCAATAGCTAACAGCTCTGCTGTGCAAATTGAAGCCTCATCGTTGATGCGGCAGCTAAATTCATGATCATCACAGACAAAGGACATAGCTGTCCTCTTGTCTTCCTTTGATCCGTCAGTATACACCTTCCGGTGCCTCGGAAATCTACAAAATAGCTCTAGCAACATGCTCTGGAAGACAAGGGGACAGGTGTCGCCCTTCCTGAGATCTGAGAGGTTAAAAAGTATATTAGGCTGTTGAAGAAGCCAAGGTGGACATTCTGGTGAGCGTACAACGCTAATTGCGTCGAGCTCCACCTCCATGTCCTCCAGATGGGGTTGGAGTCTTATACCCAAAGGAGGTATAGTCCCTGGCTTGTTATTAAACAATCTCTTGTATTCAGGGTTGACAACACACGAGTATGCCGGGGTCTGAGGATTTGCTTTCATTTTCATATAGTATTGCAGGCTCAGCTTCAACCGGCGAGTCTCTAAAGAGGGCTCACCGGTCTCCACCTGAAGACTTTCGATGGGTGATGTTCGAAATGCCCCTGAGCATAATCTCAAACCTTGGTTCGCGATTGGATCAAGTACTGCTAAGTACGATCGTCTCGCGGAACCATAAACAATACAACCATAATCCAGTTTGGATCTGATGTGAGACCGGTAAATCCTCAGTAAGGTTGTCCGGTCACCACCCCAATCCTTGCTGGATATAACTCGTAGCGATTGTAATGCTTTCCTACACTTATCTTTCATATATTTGATGTGTGGAATAAAACTGAGCTTCTTGTCGAAAAACAGACCAAGAAATTTGACCTGCTCTTCAACAGGAAGCTGTTGTCCATATAGTTTGAGATTAGGCTCAGGCTGTAAGCCATTTTTTTTGCAAAAATGTACACATAAAGTTTTTGTGGGAGAAAATTTAAAGCCGTTCTCATCCGCACAAGTCACCAACTTATCGAGGCAACCTTGCAGGCGCCGCTCAATTATTGCCATATTGCTTGACTGGCAGTAAACAGCCAGATCATCAACATATAATGATTTTTCAATATCGTCTGGTAAAGCATCAATTATACTTTTTATTTTAACGGTAAATAGAGTTGGTGAAAGGATGCTACCTTGTGGGACACCCTCCTCCTGTGAATTTAGTGAAGAGTGGGTGTTGTCTAAGCGGACTTTAAATTTTCTCCCCTTTAAAAAATTATCAATGAATAAGGGTAATCTACCCTTCAGGCCCATTTCATGGAGATCTTTCATGATACCACCCTTCCATGTGGTATCATAGGCCTTTTCTAAATCAAAAAATACTCCAACTGTATGTTGATTTTTAACAAAACCTTGACGGATATAAGTCTCTAGTCTGACCAAATGGTCTGTGGTGCTCTTTCCTTTTTGAAAACCACATTGATATTTAGTTATTATGTTATTGTCTTGTAAAAACCATGTGAGACGATGATTGATCATGCGCTCCATGATTTTGCAAAGACAACTTGTCAATGCTATTGGCCTATAATTATTAGGATCTGTTCGATCTTTTCCAGGTTTAGGGATCGGGATCACTGTTGCTTCTCTCCATCCATCTGGGAAATCCTGAGATTGCCACAGATCATTCAAGAGTAGAAGCAACAGATCAAGTGATACATCAGGCAAATGTTTCAGAAACTGGTAGTGAATTTCATCAGGGCCAGTTGCCGAATTAGTTGCCTGAGTGATAGATTTAATTAGTTCTCGTTTAGAGAAATTAACATTGTACTTTTCGTCATTATCTGACTCAAAGTCCAATGTGTTCTCCTTCTCCTTGTCCCGAATCTTTCGAAATTTTTCCTGATAATGATCTGGCGATGATTTAGCAGCGAAGGATGTCGCCAGCGTTTCTGCAATATCCGTTTTATTGGTTATTGTGTCAGAATCAGTGACAAGGTACTTGATGGTTTTATCTTTCCTCTTGCCACTGATTCTGCGCAGCATTTGCCAAGTATGTTTTGCCGATGTATTATTATTTAGTGTGGAGACATATGCTCTCCAAGATTGCCGCTTGGCTTCACTGATTGTGCGGCGAGCTTTAGCGTAATCTTTCTTATATCCGTCAAGGTTTTGTCTAGTTGGATGTTTTTTAAATTTTTGCAAGGATTTTTTCCTTTTGTCTATTGCCTTTCGGCAACCTTCGTCAAACCAGGGTTTGTCGAGTTTTTTCGGAACTGTCGAGGTTTTGGGTATGCTTTTATCTGCTATATTGTGTAACTTGTCAGTAAAAAGGGCTATAGGGTCATCAACCCCCTCTTCATTCTCAAATTGAGAGATTGTGAGGCTCTCCCCACAAGACTGTTGGAAGGCCTCCCAATCTGCTCTGTGCAGCCTCCAATGCTGCACTCTTTCTTCAACAATAGAGTTGTTGCTCTCTATAAATATAGGATAATGATCACTGCTACAGAGATCCTCGTTGACCCTCCAAGTGTAATCCAAATATAAATCGGGATCACACAAGGATAGGTCAATGGCTGTTGCAGATCCTGAAGCAGGGTGTAAATAGGTGGTGGTATCATCATTAAAAATGCAGAGGTTTTCCTCTGAGAGGAAGTCTTCTATTATTCTGCCCCGTGGGTTGATGTCCCTACAGCCCCACATTGTGTGGTGCCCGTTAAAATCTCCCAGTAGCATAAAGGGTTTGGGCAATTGTTTTACCAGCTGCCTCAATTCCACAACATCTACTGAGCGGTTTGGCGGTAAATAAACAGAGCATATCGTCATTGGTCTGTGACAGTTTATGTTAACCGCCACAGCCTGTAAATTAGTTTTTAATGTTATATGTTGATGTGGTGTTCCGTCCTTCACAAGGATAGAGACACCCCAGCAGGCCCTTTCATTATTGGCAGGGCCAAAACAATTGACCATTGTATAGTTTTTGAAACTTATGTTAGTGTTAGGTTTTAAGTTAGTCTCCTGCAGGCACACAGCTGTTGGGCTGTGGTCCTGCAGAAGAATAGCCAGGTCATTGTAATTTGACCTTAACCCTCGACAGTTCCATTGTATTATTTTGTGGGCCATTTATGGTTGTTTCTTTTTCCCTGGATTCAACTGTGCATGGATTGCAGCGGCAGTAGGCGCAAGCTTAAGGCTTACCCCATCATCGCTGCCGTCCTCATCATCTGCAGGCTCTACTACTTCCATAGCTTGGAATTGGTTGTAAGTGGAGACTGGGTTTTTCATTGCCTTTGTTAGCCTATCTGGTGGTTTTGGCTTGGGTTTTATTTTAGGCTTTTGTTTCTCTGAGCTCTTTGAATCATCTTTTGATTTATTAGTAACTGTTTCAGATTTTTGAGTGCTTAGTCTACTTGCTTTTGTTTTATCAGCAGAGCCAGATTGTTTTGTGTTTGCTGCTGATGTGTTTGCATGTTTTTTGGCAGTGGAGGTATCTTTGCTTGTATTAGGTTTTGATGAAGCTTGAGTCAATAAAATTTAAAGTAGAAATAACTACGTTGATTCAAATTGTACAAAATTAGATAATTTTTACTCACTTTAAGTTCTGTGTTGTGGTAGCAAATCCATACAACATCAAATGGGTTAAAATTTAACTTCTATAATTTAGCGTTTCTCATGTTCAAGGGTTAACTATTTTAAAAATTATCCACCCAGTGCTATGCAGTGACCAGATTTAATATCAAAGCAATGCTAATATGCTGATATTTTTCAGGTTTTTCATATTATTTTTTAAAGAATTTTTTTAATTTTGTTGTTGAACATGTTTAATGTATCTTTCTGATAGTCATCATTAAAACATGAAGAATTTACTCTCTATTTTTGATTGATTGCTGTTGGTCTTTACGATTTTTAATTCATTTTCAGAGAATGTGTTTGTATTAACACAAAAATTAAATTACAGTTATTTTAAGTTGTTTTCAATTTGGCGGAGATCCAATATCAAGGTTTTATCATCTCTATATCTCTGGGTTTTATATTGCTTTTCAAGTTTTTGATTGGCAAATACAGTAGGCAATTAGCATGATTAGCAAAAATATCATTTTAATTTTAAAATATGTAATGGTATTGTACAAAAGTTATTATTTTATGAAATATCACTTTATGCTTAAAATGCGTAGTTCAGATCAGCAGCAGCTTGTGCCGGGGGTGGGGGGTCTGGACATGCCCAAAAACTAAAGTAGTCTAGAAAAGGGTAATACATGTATCACTGCCCTATCGTTGTCAAATGTCTGTGCTTGTCAACAGGTCAAGTTTAGACTAAACATGATTAACCCTTCTGCTGCCGGAACCGTATATATACGGTTTCAAGCAAGTTTCTGAACAAATAAAATGAAACTGAAATCCACAAAATAGTTTTTGATAGATACTCAAGTTTATAATTAAATAATTCAATTCTGCAGATGGCTATTTTTCATAAATGGACATATTTTTCGTCATTTGAAGCTGGAATTCGCGTTAGCAATTCCAGCTTCAAATGAATGAAAAATAGAAATAAACAATTCAGCAGCCTAAGGATTAAAGTCAGCATAATTTTCGGAAAGGTCTACAGTCTGTTTCACCAGATCCTGGGAGTAGCCTTTTTCAATTTGTTCGGTCGCTGTATAATTTTTTTTAACAAAATTTATCTCAGTTAATTTTTTCATCTTCCCCTAACATCGCTGAAAATTTGGTGAAATTTTGTTGTGTATTTTGAACTTAGACCATTTGGCATGAAATAGAATTCTTGTTTCTCGGTAAGGGGGGCACCATTCAATCTCCAAGGGGGGGCTGGAGTTTTTTTTTAAATAAATAATTACGGGCGAACTCTGCGTGAAATAAATAATTCACTTCAAGAAATGTTCTATATAAACATGTAATAAATTAGAAATTTTCAGTGCGCCGCCGCGCCAGGTTTAAATAAATAATTTGTCAGGGACGAAAACTCCAGCCCCCCTGGATATTAAATGATGGCCCCCTAATGGCTTTAAAAAACCATTACATGCTCAATGGTCTAACTTCGATGATACACAAAAAAATCCACCAAATTTTCAGAGATGTTGGGGGAAGATGAAAAAAATATCAGTGAAAAATTTTAGTAAAATTTTTTAAACAGCGATCAAACAAATTAGAAAAAGGCTACTCCTAGGATCTGGTGAAACAGACTGTATACAGGGGCTGCTGAATCTGTGTAGTGCTGAGAGGTGGGGTAAACTTCGGCTTAGGCCTACCTTAGCCCCAGCAGTGTCTGACACTGAGTGACAGTGTTTGCGATGGCGCACAGCCTCAGGGTCTCGCGTTATTCGAGGGGTGAAATCTTAGCTAGGCCCTAGGCCAGGGTAGACTTACCCCTATTGTCATGATAATATAGTATAACGCCACTCGTCAGCCACTGCTACCATGGCTACTGGCCCAGACGGAACCGGTTCATTGACTGACAGTGTCACTGCCTGGTGAGACTTGAGTCTGAGACTGAGAGTGAGACTGAGAGTGAGAGATTGAGACTGCGTTCACGGCTCGGCTTCTCCATCAAATTAAATTGTAAATCTTTATTGTCAACGTGTTGATTATATATATTTAGCATGTGTATTTTAAACTACAATTAGATATGTAATTATTTTTCACGATAATTCAAATATAACGCCACATTATTGAAAATAAAGCTCGAGGTACTTGCAAATCAAGCCGATCACAAACATAAACAGACGACAGAACCGGGAGACCGGAAGTGAACAACCAGCAAACTTGGTGAGAGACCAGTGGACGGCCCTGGACGGAACATCGAATACAGAATAATGAAGAACGCACCAAGAAGTTGACGATCCATTTTCTCTAGATCTATGGATATAGCAACCTTCTCGGACCCCACGGGCCAATTCTCAACTAATTATCATGATATTGTCTAGTCATGGGGCGACTACCACGAAAATGTCATTGACACATATTGTATAGCCCTACTTTAAAAGTTAGTCTATTTAGCATGTAGTATTTAACAAAAAATGTCGCCCTCTATAAACCCATTAGCTTCGTCCAAGAATTTCATTACGTGTCAAGGGTGTCAGTCACTTCCACACAGGCAATTTCGACACAGTGCAATTTCGACACAAAAACGTGTTTTTGTCCAAAAATGTAGGAGTCATTTCGACACAGGTTTGGACGTTTCGACACACTTTCTGATAATGTAATTTTATGTTTTCATCCAGGTTAATGTTCCGTGGATTTTGTCATAGTTGATTTTAAAATTCCACAAACCCATCTAATTTGCACAAATTAACATAAATAAGCGTATTTGAAGCCATCAATCTTAAAATTGCTCTAACATTTCAAGAAAGTCACCCACAGAGGTGGTTCGGGTGTCTATAACTAGATTTTCCACAAAAAGGAAGTCGTTTTACTACATTTTGAAGACCACAGTACAACCTAATTTGCATAAATTTCCATAAATTAACATAATTCAAGCAAAAAAAACCAAGTCATCAACAGAGGTGATTTTGGTAGCTATACCCAGGCTTTTCACCCCATGGAAGTCGTTTCATTAGCTTTTGAATACATTGTGGATGTCAGGCGTGTGCGTGATATTTGGATTATCATAATGAACATGTATTAACCCAATAATACCAATATTCAATATGCATGGCTTATCATCGATACTACTGCAACCTATATTGCCGAGTTGATGGGAGAAAGCTTTGAGCTATGCGTCCTTAGAATGACGGAGGCTTGTCATGTGTCGATACGAATGTGTTGGCAGGCGAGAGCTACCAGTCCAATTCAGAATAGTATAGCATGATAGATTCAACGGCTATACGAGCTGACGCCAACAAATGCAATTTAGACTAATCAAAGTACTTTTATTCTAAAGTTACTAACGTTATGTACGTGATGAGAGCTCTATTTAATACCACATAGTTGTTTTATTGTTTTTAAAAATACTCTTAATGTAGTATATTTTTATTGTATTATTATGATATATGGTATTTGGCCCGAGTTCATAATGAACTAAGCTTGTGTGGTGGTTCAGGGCACCCTGGTCACCTTACATTTGCTCCGCAGTCAAACAAATATCTACAACGTTGAAATTGTGAAGACATTATAAAACTCAAATAATGATAATATTATAAAGTTGCATGCTTTTAAAAGTTTCTACGCTTTCCAGACGGTTTTTTGTTACTTTCATGCTAATATGTATTTATTTTATCTCTGGTTTTAGCGCGGGACACAAAAATTATGTATAATATATTTTTATTTCATTTTACATTTAAGAATAATTACCATGTATAAAGTTGCATGCTTTTAAAAATTGCTCTACTTGTAGTTGTTCTAAAAGTTTTTACGCTTTCCAGAGGGTTTTTTTGTTACTTTTATGCTAATATGTAATTATTTTATCTCTGGTTTTATGTATTAATATATAATATAAATTTTATCCTGGATGTCGAAATTAGTTAGGGTGCTGGTCACCTGTATTCGACATCCTGATGTACACAATTTTACTTTTAATTGCATATCTGTACGATTATTGTATATATTTGTGTATATAAAGCCTAATAAATAAATAGAAATAAAAAACCTCGGATCAAACTAATTTGCATATATTAGCATAAATTAACATATTTAAAGCCAAAAACCTATAAAATTCTATACAATTATAACAAAGTCACCCACAGTGGTGTGTTTGGTGCCTTTACCCGGGGTTTCACCACATGGAAGTCGTTTAAAGACCTCGAAACAACCTCATTCGCAAAAATTGACATAAATTAGCTTTATTAAAGTCAAAACCTATATGATGCTCTTCTGAAACTTCCCAAAATTTTAATAGTATTGTCGCCCTATGGCTATGTTCAATTGTCTGAGCAAAATGTCATGAAAACTAGTTCAGAATTGACTCCCAATCAGCGAAATTCATTCGCCCTGGTTGACGCACGTCATTATGAGAATCATATGAAGAACCGTGGCATGTTATGTTATCCCGGGTATGTTATTCAGCAAAATAACTGTGTGTGCGCAAATCAATCAGGTATGTGTACTTGTACTCACAAAATAATTTATCACCGTGCATTTACTATTACTACACATTATCTTGAGCAGCTGTGTGTATAGTACTCATGTTGAAAAACTATGGTTTCATTGTAATACCATATTTGTGTTGTTTTATTGTATGTAGTACCATCTAACAGTTTCGAGAAATAAGCGAAACGATATATTATTCATTGGAAAACTGTCTTCTGCAATTAATTTACATTGTATGGGATTCCAGAAGGCACTTCGTCTGCAACATTTTCTAAAACTGTCGGTAATACGTGTTTCATGTTTTATACGAAATCATCTGTTATGTTATTTGTTTCTGTTTCATCTGCTTGTACTTTGATGTTCTTGGTGTTTGAATCAATGCTTGCTTCTTATTTTGTGGAATGTTTTGTGTGGTCGTGTGTAATGTTTCAAGAAAGATTAACGATGTGCTTTATAGTGGTTGGTGAATTCTCAAATGTAGAAATATATGTTTTCGGGTTTTTTCGCGTATGTTGATCCCCGGGCTTAGCCTCTTTCCCGTTTGTGTTTTTCTCTGGCTGCCCCATCGCTCATCAACATCAGCCATATTGATGTAGCCAAACGTTACTGTAATGAGAAAGTATGCGTTTCCAGTGGGCACAAATAATATATTTATTCAGGTAAAAACTGAAGATCCAGGATTTACATAATGTCTACAAGGTTCAGTTTCATAAAGGTTGTTTAATATTTAAAATTTCAAAAAATATACATTAGATTTTAAATGATGTAAGTATTATTAGCAGTGTAGTTGTGTCATTGAGTATATTAAAGTATTCCCATATTACCATCGTGTACACATGTAGCGAAAGGAGGCGTTGCCATAAACTGCGAGGAGGAGTTGTCAAAATATTTCACTGTGGATACTTTTATTTTATTGAATTCTGGTATTAAACGATTTTTTCCAACAGATTCCTAAGATTGTAAGTATTTACTGATGTTGTATCTTTGTAATAATTGTATCTAGGCAATTCTATTGAATAGTAAGAATATACAAAAGGGAAATACTATAGGTAGTATACTCAAACTATTAAAAACAGCATGTTGTCACTGCTTATGTCGAGTCAACAGCTTTCAGGCGACTGCACGAGGGACATATATCAGGCTTTCTAAATTGCAATGTTTGTTCACAGTTGGATAAATGTAAAATGAAACATAAATACCTGCTCATCTGCTAAAAATATGGGTTTTTAATACGTCGCTTCGTGTTTTTGGACTCGGAGGCGGACGTTTATCCTGCAAAAGGTATGTTTCGCCTCTGAAACGGACTAACGATTATAGCATGTGGTACTGGTGTTTACACTTCTATCATGGCGATGCCACTTTTAACATTAAATTGATCTTGAGTGGTATCTGATATCCACATAATACCATGTGCGTTTAAAAAGCTTCATATGTCAATGTTAAATAAATTGATTTTAAGTGTAGCTGTGATTCGATTAGAGATATTTTAATATATACTGTTTCCAATATCAGATCTTTTGGAAATGCATTGTATTAATAAATTTATGACAGGGTACATGACAGGGTACATATTTTTGCTTGCTAATATGTATACATCCTGTAATAATATATTTTGATAAATAAATAAAGGTAGGTTCTTTCATGATAGGATGTATGTGTCACTAAAAAGAATATAAAACCACACTGTTATATTGTATGTGGACATAAAAGTAGATACATGAAGTGGGTGAAAAATAAAAAATGATATTGTTATTACTAAAACAGTTCCATGAACATTTTTTAGGTGGTGGGGAATTAAGTCATTCTTCAGAGATGCAAAATGGTGATGTTTAAAGGGTTTAATATTTATAATATTTTTGCCGTCAGTAAATTCAAATTATTTATTGCACATCTGGTTATGTATTGGACGTAGTGAGCTGAATTGATTTTAAACAAAGACAATACAAATTGAAATTATAAGAATAGTATTAATGAAAACATGAAATGAAAATGAATCGAAAATCATGTTGATTCACCAGGTGGCACCCATGTATATTGTGTGGTGCTACTAGGCGATCACCAGGTGGCACCCCCCATGTATATTGTATCATGCTACAAGACAGTCACCAGGTGGCACCCATGTATATTGTATCGTGCTACAAGACGGTCACCAGGTGGCAACCATGTATATTGTATCGGGCTAGAGGACCAGAAGACGGTCATTTGCATGCGGCGAGGCTCTTTTTTTTGCTAACTTTGCTAACCATCCTCATCCGCTTCTCATTTCATTTTCCAAGATGTTGTAATAGTTTATACAACACGTTTAGCATTACACTGAACTATCAGTGAGTGTCCCAGTCACCCACTGAGCTTTTGCGTGGAATGTACACATATTCAACACCAGGTGTCTCTGTCGTCTGTTACGTCACCGTCTGCCAACCGGCAGCCAGCAATTCATAAATGAGGCACGAGCGGTGAGGTAGATCTTGATTGGTCAGTTGTGTTTAGATGCACACCTGCCCACTCGCTGGCAACACATGGTAATCTGTGCACGCAGTGCTCGTCATACAAACCTGGGGGTATCCATGAGTGTTCCACTTTCAATTTTATATTTATTGATAATTAATTTAATGGAGTTTTCAAAAGTATAAGCTAAGCACAATTTCTACTATATACGGTTTATATCAGTGTATATTCAGCCTAGATATTTTTATCTCATTTTCAGAAGCGTCAGTAGTATTATCATGAATCGGGTTATTTTGCACTCTGTGAGGCCATCGTTCTGAAAGAAGCGGCGTTTTTCTCACAAGATGCGGCAGTACAGAGAGTGGCTGTGAAATCTCTGTCCCCTGGTGGTGAATATTAGCTGATCTGGGGAAGATGACCAGTGTCTGAAGTAGAGACAGAGACTCTGGTGACACGAGTGAAGTTTAGCATGTGTAGACCAAGAATGTTTCACCGGAAGGGATTTGGGTCACTTTTGAGCACTTACATGCTTTCAAACCAAATAAAATGCAACTAAAAATGATAAACTACAATCTGTTTCATCAGATCCTGGGAGTAGCCTTTTTTTCAATTTGCTCGGTCGCTGTTTGAATTTTGTTTTACAATTTTTTTCTCGAATAATTTTTTTATCTTCCCCTAACATCGCCCAAAATTTGGAGGAATTTTGTTGTGTATTTTGTAACTTAGACCATTTGGCATGTTATAAAATTCTTGTTTCACGGTAATGGTATTAAAGAGAGCTGTAATTTTATTTATGACAAATTATTACATGCCAAATGGTCTAACTTCGGTAGTACACAAAAAAATCACCAAATTTTCAGGGATGTTAGGGAAAGATAAAAAAAATAACAGAGGAAAATTTTGTTAATTTTTTTTAAATAGCGATCGAGCAAATTGAAAAAAGGCTACTCCCACGATCTGGTGAAACAGACTGTTGATTGTATATATCATGTTATGTGATGGAGGCGCAGCTCATCAAATAACTTAATTTGGTAAACCATATAGATATGAAGGGTAATTCCCCTGCTCTGGACCAGGGGGAATACCCTTCCTATCTATACGGTTGTTTGTGATAGATGCTCAGCTCATTAAATAACTCAGTTTGATAAACCATATAGATATGAAGGGTATCCCACTGCCCCGGACCAAGGGGAATACCCTTCCTATCTATACGGTTGTTTGTGATAGATGCTCAGCTCATCAAATAACTTAATTTGCGATATGCCAATTTTTCGTAAATAAACATATATTTCGTCTTTTGAAGCTGGAAATTGCGTATATATACGGTTACAAATAGAATTCAAGCCAAACTAGAAAAGAATGGTGACTTTTTAAGTAACAATAATGTTTGGACTAGGTCATATAAGTTTTATGGCGGCCATTTTGAATTTTGTTAGGTTATTTTTATTATGGTGATTGATTGAAATTTTGTTCATGGGTTTTTGGCAATCATTTAAAATTTAAATTTGAGATTTCAGACTTTTGAATTCGGACTTCAGACTTCAAATTTCAGAAATCAGAAGTCC